>CAXAKS010000343.1:0-45169 GCA_963969495.1 Ceratothoa steindachneri
CAAATTTGCCGACGATACCAAGCTTGGTATGAACGTTGCAAAGGATGGAAATACTGCCCGCCTGCAGGAAGATCTTGGGAAGATTGGGGAGTGGTCGGACACGTGGCAAATGCCTTTTAACGTGGGAAAATGCAAAGTGATGCATATCGGCCACAAGAAACCCCCAATCTCAGTATATCCTTAAGGGCACTGCTATTGAATCCACCGACACTGAGAAGGACTTGGGTGTAACAATCACTAGTGACCTCAAGTTCTCGAAACAGTGCATTGAGGCGGAGAAAAAGGCCCAAAGGATGCTAGGCTATATTAAGCGCCAGTTTGGTTATCGGAACCAGGAGATTGTACTGTGCCTGTACAACTCACTTGTCCGACCGCACCTGGAGTATGCCGTACAATTTTGGAGTCCTTCATTGCGAAAGGACATCGCGAGATTGGAACGCGTACAAGCCAGGGCAACCAAGCTGATTCCCTCTATCCGACATAAAAGTTATGAGGATAGACTAAGGGAGTTAGATCTGTTCTCACTGGAAACCCGTAGACTGCGTGGTCAGCTCATCGAAGTCTTCAAAATACTTCGAGGGTTCGACAATGTTGACTACCGGGATATTTTCACACTGAGTGAGAACAGAACGCGCAATCACGGCTTCAAACTTGAACTGAAGCGTTACAACCGCAATCTGTGTGGAAACTTTTTTACCTACAGTATCTGCGGTAAGTGGAACGCACTTCCAGTGGAAGTTGTCAACAGTGAATCTGTTGACCAGTTCAAGTCAAGACCTAGACAAAGTCTTGAAAAGTGGCCGTTTATGGACGCAAAACAATTGAGCAGCCATGTGCCCGCTCAATTGCTAGTCCAAAGGTACCCTCTTTGAATGGACCGTAAGGTCTCCTAGGGTACTTACTTTCCTTGTTACTCCTTGTTACTCTCTCTCTCTCTCTCTCTCTCTCTCTCTCTCTCTCTCTCTCTCTCTCTCTCTCTCTCTCTCTGCGTGGTCAGCTCATCGAAGTCTTCAAAATACTTCGAGGGTTCGACAATGTTGACTACCGGGATATTTTCACACTGAGTGAGAACAGAACGCGCAATCGCGGCTTCAAACTTGAACTGAAGCGTTACAACCGCAATCTGTGTGGAAACTTTTTCACCTACAGTATCTGCGGTAAGTGGAACGCACTCTTCCAGTGGAAGTTGTCAACAGTGAATCTGTTGACCAGTTCAAGTCAAGACTAGACAAAGTCTTGAAAAAGTGCCGTTTAGGGACGCAAAACAATTGAGCAGCCATGTGCCCGCTCAATTGCTAGTCCAAAGGTACCCTCTTTGAATGGACCGTAAGGTCTCCTAGGGTACTTACTTTCCTTGTTACTCCTTGTTACTCTCTCTCTCTCTCTCTCTCTCTCTCTCTCTCTCTCTCTCTCTCTCTCTCTCTCTCTCTAACGAACTTTTGGAATTCTTCCACTTCGTGTTCAGCGAACACGACCGGGAGAAGGCGGTGGATGTCATCTACCTCGACTTGAAGAAGGCCTTCGACAAGGTGCCCCACCGCCGATTGCTGAAAAAGGTTCGAGCGCTAGGCATCGCAAGAGCTGTAGGTGACTGGATCGAAAACTGGCTGCATAGTCGAAGGCAGCGAGTAGTGGTGAAAGGGCAAAAGTCCGGTTGGCTACGGTAACAAGCGGCGTTCCCCAAGGCTCCGTGCTGGGCCCCCTACTCTTCATCATCTATGTAAACGACATAGATGATGGCATAACTGCAAGGATTTCCAAATTTGCCGACGATACCAAACTAGGTATGAACGTGGCAGACGCGGAAAAACGTCGAGAGACTCCAAGCCGACTTGAGGAAACTCGGGGAGTGGTCAGACAAATGGCAAATGCCGTTCAATGTCGAAAAGTGCAAGGTGATGCTCATCGGCCACAGAAATCCCCAAGCCGTCTACAGCCTCAAAAACTCGGCGCTCGAGAGCACAGACATGGAAAAAGACTTGGGAGTCGTGATCACCAGCGACCTCAAGTTTTCCAAGCAGTGCATCGAGGCGGAGAAGAAAGCCCAGAGAATCTTGGGGTATATCAAGCGACAGTTTGTGTATCGGAACAGGGAAATCGTTCTCACTCTCTTTAATTCCCTGGTCCGACCTCACCTGGAGTACGCAGTCCAGTTTTGGAGTCCATCCCTTCGGAAGGACATCGCCCGACTGGAGCGAGTACAAGCCAGGGTGACCAAACTGATCCCCTCGATCAGGCACAAAAGTTACGAAGCCCGCCTAGAAGAACTAAACCTCTTCTCACTGGAAACCCGAAGACGGCGCGGTCAATTAATCGAGGTCTTCAAAATCCTCCGAGGTATTGACCACGTAGGCAACGGGGACATGTTCCAACTAAGCGAGGGCGTAACGAGAAACCACGGCTACAAAATTGAGCTGCCGCGTTATCACCGGGACAGATGCGGGAACTTCTTCAGTTACAGTATCTGCAACGAGTGGAACGCGCTTCCGCCAGAAGTCGTGAACAGCGACTCTGTGGAGCAGTTCAAAAGGCGCCTGGATAAAGTCCTGGTTCGCTGACAGGCTCACGAGTCCTTGACTCGTAACAAGTACCCTCTCGTATGGACCGTAAGGTCTTCTAGGGTACTTCTTTTCCTTGTGACTCCTTGTGACTCTCTCTCTCTCTCTCTCTCTTCTCTCTCTCTCTCTCTCTCTCTCTCTCTCTCTCTCTCTCTCTCTCTCTCTCTCTCTCTCTCTCTCTGACGCCCCCTTGTCGCGGGAAGAGAGCTTGTGCGTACCCTTGACTTTTCGAGCTATGTCGGCGGGGGTACCTATCTTCTGGCACCCCTGGCAGGGTTTCCCTTGTCGATTTGGTCGGAAATTAGGTTCCAGACTAAGTGCCTCTTTTCTTTTTTTATCCTACTCTATCCTTCATCTTTCTTTAAAAATTAATCCTATTTCTTCTACTTATACAAAAAGAAAAAAAACAACAAAAAAAACAACCCCTATACCTATCATGTCACTCTTACCCTTTTTTCATCTATCTACATATAAGGACCTGGCAGCTACCTCACGCGTCAGAAGAGAGGCTTTGGAACCTCTATAAACAACGCCAATCGACGCTCACTGGTTGCGAGAGACTAGGACTTGAGGGGTCTTAGGCGTTGGGGCACGATGAATGGGATGAGGGTAGTGCCCCGGTAACCCCTTTCCTGGCGCATAATTATTGACCATTCCCAGTGACCGTTGACGGGTGCCTCTGGTAGCATTGGTCCGTGGTGACGGCCCTTTGTTCCCATGTTGGTTGCCAGGCCAATAAAAAGCCTTGGGTCGAGTCTCTTGGTGTGGCGGGATATCCACTGAACGCTGCTCCGAGATCTTGGCCATCGTGAAGGGAACTAGTAGGAGTTTAGTACGGGGTGTGCTCCGTTGTTCACCTGGTGAGAAATCGATGGCCCCTTCGGGGACCGTCAGTGCTGCTTGGTTGGGAGCCACGGCACGCCGAGGTTTGACGACTCGGTCGGACGAACAGCAGCACAAGGAGCGTGCCTTCTGAAAGATCCGAAACCTCTCTGATCGATAGGCGGGAGCGACTCACGCGGGGCGAACTCACCACCCCCTTTCTTTTTTATTGAGTGGTCACAAAGTATTCAGAGTTATAAAGTGTTCAGCATGACTGGAAAGAAAGGACCTGGTGCGTTAAAGTATACCTGCTCGACATGCCAAAAGGACAAGTGGTGCGTAGATTTTCCGGAGGGGTGTTTCTCAAAATGCCACCCTGGAAGTATCTGCACGGACTGCGTCCTTAGGGCAGAACTTCAGGAGCTTAAGGAACTTTTTAAATCTTCTGAGGAAAAAACACGACGGCTGGAAGAAAAGGTGAAAATCCTCGAGTCTGAGCATGTGACTCAAATCCGTCATCTCGAAGCCATCATTTCAGAGATTAAAGCCACCAATGGACAGCAACGGCAACAAGAAACTCCCAACGACGCGGATAGCTCCTCTGTTGGGCCCTCATGCACCGCGTCGATAGAGATAGGCCAACCATTCGACGTCCCAGAACCAGCAGCTGCTGGGGTTACTCAGGGCGTCAAAAAGAAGAAAAGGAAGAGTAAGAAAGGAAAAACAGAAGAGAAAGTAGAAACGGAAGATAAAACGAAGAAGAAAAAGAAGAAAAAAACCCAAAAAGTGGGGAAGAAAGAGGAATCGAAAGAGCCCATAGTGAAAGGGAAGCCTCTGTCCTCTGAACCCAAATGCGCGAGGGTCATAGTGATCGGTGACTCCAAAGCGCGGGATCTACAACCCTTGCTAGCGGCCCGCCTTCGCACCAGTGTGAAGGTAAGCTGCCTTCCAGGAAAGGGGAACGGAGAAATAAGGGTGGAGGCTGAGAAATCTCACATCTCTGAGAACTCAGTAGTTGCCCTCATGGCAAGTGGCAACGATCTCTACCTACGAGGAGGAAATGTAGGCGCCAGCGGGAAGATCCTGACCACGGCTATGGGAGGAGTTGACGACTGTGGGCTAAAAACCCGCAGACGTGTCGTGGTCCGGATACTCCCAAGACGAGGTCCATCCCGCAATGCTCACGCGAGGAACGTCTCCATAAACCAACGCCTGGGAGATCTATGTACGGCGGAAGGAGTCTTTTTTGTAGACCCCTACCGCACCTTTTACGGGAGAAATGACCTGTACAAAAGGGACGGAGTGCATCTTTCCTTTAAAGGGAAAGCTGCACTCGCAAACATGATCCAGGATGTTGTGGAGCGGACCCAAAGAAGTGTCAGACCCCGAGTAAAGGAGGACGTACGCCAGTACACCCGTGTTACTCCAGGAACGACCTTTTCTGAAGTCACAAAGAGTGGAGTGATCCCGCCACAGAGAAAGAAAGCAGGAAACGGAAGAGCGTAGGGAGTCCTACAGTCGGGGACTCCCTAAAAGTTCTTCTGTTTAATGCGAGGTCTATCAGAAACAAGTTTCTAGAACTTCGTGGCCTCGTAGCATCGGAAGAACCGGAGATGGTGGCCATAACGGAGTCGTGGATAAAAACCTCAAGCCGAGATTTTGAAGGTGAATTCACGATTCCCGGTTACCAGCTCTTCCAGAAAGATAGGCCAGACAGAGAGGGTGGCGGTGTGATGTTGTATGTCAAGGATACTCTCAACTCGACGGATTGCAACATCGTATCCGACCATGAACTACTAGGTGTTGACCTAGAGATAGGTCCTGCCAAATACAGGACCCTGGTGCTTTATAGACCTCCTGCCCAACTCGTTGAAAAGGACAGAGATCTGTACCAGCTACTAGGAGAACTTGTTAAAGACTGTGTATCGTCATGGGTGATTTCAACACACAAGTTGACTGGAAAACCAGAGAACCCTGTGGCGAGAACGCACTACTCCTGGAGTTCACGAACAACGAGTTCCTCACTCAATGGGTGAGAGAGCCAACGAGAGGAGACAATATCCTCGACTTGGTTTTCACCTCTGAGGATGACATCGTTGAGGACCTCTCTGTTGGCGAAGAGCTCGGTGGCAGTGACCACCGATTAATTAGATTTGTAGTCAAAGTCCCCAAGGCAGAGCCTGCAACTAGTAAATCAAGGAAACTGGATTTGAGAAGAGCAGACTTTGCAGGTCTACGCGCGGGACTGACTGACGCGAGGCTAGAGGAGTGCGATGCTGTTGAAGACTCTTGGAACAGTTTCAAAACCACATTCATGAGTCTTCAATCGCGTTTTATCCCTCTGAAATGCCCCCGTCGGTCTTCTGTTCAACCAAAGTGGTTTAATCGAGAAATCGGGCAACTGCTTAGGGAGAAGAGAAATGTGTACCGGCAATCGAAGATCTCGGGTGACTTTGACGAATACCGGAGGCTAGCCAGGAGAGTGAAGTCCAGCATAAGGGCGGCTAAGCGGTCTGAGGAACTCCGAGTGGCGAGACTCTGTAAAGAGAATCCCAAGGAGTTTTTTGGATATGTGAACAGCCGTAAACCAATCCGTCGAACGATTGGCCCTTTGAGGAATGAGGAGGGGACATTAAAGCATTCAGATGCAGAAAATGCTAACCTCCTCAACGACTACTTCTCTTCAGTGTTACTGAAGAGTGTGGTCCAAGTCCCCAGCCCACGGATTCCTACTCGGGGGAAAAGCTGGAGGCAATGGACTTCACCGAAGGAGAAATATAGAGAAAGATCGCTGAACTAAAGACGAATAAGTCCCCTGGACCGGACGGGTTTCTACCTAAAGTGTTGAAGGAAGTGTGCGATGAAGTATCACGACATCTGTGCGCTATCTTTAACATGTCAATCCGGACCAAATGCGTTCCTAGAGACTGGCGTGAGGCGGAGGTGACTCCTATCTTCAAGAAAGGAGACCGTAACCAACCGTCGAACTACCGACCTATCAGTCTGACTTCGATAGTCGGTAAACTCATGGAAAGCATCATGGTGGACTAAGTGACGTCGTATTTAGAGTCAAACCTGCTACTGAGGAGTTCCCAGCACGGCTTCCGAAGGCAACGGTCATGCCTGACGAACCTTGTAGAATTCTTCCACTTCGTTTTCAGTGAGCACGATCGGGACAAGGCGGTGGATGTGGTGTACCTAGACTTTCAGAAAGCCTTTGATAAGGTACCACACCGCCGCCTTCTCCGGAAAGTGCGAGCGCTTGGCATAGACGGAAAGGTAGCCGGCTGGATCGAGAACTAGCTAAGTGGCAGACGGCAACGGGTGGTGGTAAATGGACAGTCTTCTGAGTGGGTGCCCGTTACTAGCGGGGTGCCTCAAGGTTCTGTCCTGGGACCACTACTATTCATCATCTACGTCAACGACATGGACGGTGACATGGTTGCGAAGATTTCCAAATTTGCCGACGATACCAAGCTTGGTATGAACGTTGCAAAGGATGGAAATACTGCCCGCCTGCAGGAAGATCTTGGGAAGATTTGGGAGTGGTCGGACACGTGGCAAATGCCTTTTAACGTGGGCAAATGCAAAGTGATGCATATCGGCCACAGAAACCCCCAATCTCAGTATATCCTTAAGGGCACTGCTATGGAATCCACCGACACTGAGAAGGACTTGGGTGTAACAATCACTAGTGACCTCAAGTTCTCGAAACAGTGCATTGAGGCGGAGAAAAAGGCCCAAAGGATGCTAAGCTATATTAAGCGCCAGTTTGGTTATCGGAACCAGGAGATTGTACTGTGCCTGTACAACTCACTTGTCCGACCGCACCTGGAGTATGCCGTACAATTTTGGAGTCCTTCATTGCGAAAGGACATCGCGAGATTGGAACGCGTACAAGCCAGGGCAACCAAGCTGATTCCCTCTATCCGACATAAAAGTTATGAGGATAGACTAAGGGAATTAGATCTGTTCTCGCTGGAAACCCGTAGACAGCGTGGTCAGCTCATCGAAGTTTTCAAAATAATTCGAGGGTTCGACAATGTTGACTACCGGGATATTTTCACACTGAGTGAGAACAGAACGCGCAATCACGGCTTCAAACTTGAACTGAAGCGTTACAACCGCAATCTGTGTGGAAATTTTTTCACTTATAGTATCTGCGGTATGTGGAACGCACTTCCAGTGGAAGTTGTCAACAGTGAATCTGTTGACCAGTTCAAGTCAAGACTAGACAAAGTCTTGAAAAGTGGCCGTTTAGGGACGCAAAACAATTGAGCAGCCATGTGCCCGCTCGATTGCTAGCCTAAAGGTACCCTCTTTGAATGGACCGTAAGGTCTCCTAGGGTACTTACTTTCCTTGTTACTCCTTGTTACTCCTTGTTACTCTCTCTCTCTCTCTCTCTCTCTCTCTCTCTCTCTCTCTCTCTCTCTCTCTCTCTCTCTCGGGTAAAAGCATAGTCACCGAGCAAGATAGACTAGATTTTCAGAGTGACATTGATCACATAAGTGAATGGTCTAGGAAGTGGAAACTTCCCCTTAACCTGGAGAAATGTAAAGTAATGCACATTGGTCACAAAATTCTAAGGCAGATTACAAACTCGAGAGCGAAACAATAACAGAATCAGAAATCGAAAAAGATCTCGGTATCTATGTCACAAACGATCTCAAGTTCACTCGACAGTGCGTCAATGTTGAAAAGAAAGCGCGGAAGATACTAGGTTATATAAAGAGACAAATCACTTATAAAAGCGATACAACTGTAATCAACCTGTATAACGCCCTAGTGAGACCCCATTTGGAATACTGTGCGCAGGTTTGGTCACCCTCCTTCAGAAAAGACATTGAAAGATTAGAAAGAGTTCAGGCCACAGCTACTAAAATGATACCTTCGTTAAGAAATTATAGTTATGATTCACGAATAGACAAGCTAAACCTTTACAAGTCTGAAACTAGACGTGTACGAGGCCAGTTGATTCAAGTATATAAAATACTAAATAGAATTGATAATGTGGATTACTCAATCTGGTTCGAGTTCAACAGAAATGTAACAAGGAATAACAGTATGAAGCTAATCCCTCCAAAATACAAATTGAATGTATGCGGTAATTTCTTTTCGTATAAAATAGTAAATATTTGGAATCAGTTAACGAAAGATGTCGTATCGAGCCCTAGTGTCGAGGTGTTTAAAAGGAGGTTAGATAATATCATAAATACGCTTACATACTAAAAACATAAGATTACACTGAAAATAATTAAATTAAGAATATTAAAAGAAAAATAATAATGTAGAAATGCATTTCTGCTTTCCTGTCGAAATTCCTGTTTGTGTACTTTTTTTTCTAGCACAGCGGGTATCTTTTCATCTTTCATTGCCTGAAAGATCGGGCGGGAGAGGTGGGAGGGGAGAGCCTTGAACTTTACTATACTATTTCTATGACGAGTAGATTGAATATCAATATTAAATGAGTACCTCCTCGGAATGGACTAACTTAGTCTTCTGAGGTACTATCTTTCCTTGTAACTCTCTCTCTCTCTCTCTACCTCTCTCTCTCTCTCTCTCTCTTTCTCTCTCTCATAAAGAAAGTAGAGAGAGGTGACGCCCCCTTGTCGCAGGAAGAGAGCTTGTGCGTACCCTTGACTTTTCGAGCTATGTCGGCGGGGGTACCTATCTTCTGGCACCCCTGGCAGGGTTTCCCTTGTCGATTTGGTCGAAAATTAGGTTCCAGACTAAGTGCGTCTTTTCTTTTTTTTATCCTACTTTATCCTTCATCTTTTTTTAAAAATTAATCCTATTTCTTCTACTTATACAAAAAGAAAAAAAACAACAAAAAAACAACCCCTATACCTATCATGTCACTCTTACCCTTTTTTCATCTATCTACATATAAGGACCTGGCAGCTACCTCACGCGTCAGAAGAGAGGCTTTGGAACCTCTATAAACAACGCCAATTTACGCTCACTGGTTGCGAGAGACTTGGACTTGAGGGGTCTTAGGCGTTGGGGCACGATGAATGGGATGAGGGTAGTGCCCCGGTAACCCCTTTCCTGGCGCATAATTATTGACCATTCCCAGTGACCGTTGACGGGTGCCTCTGGTAGCATTGGTCCGTGGTGACGGCCCTTTGTTTCCATGTTGGTTGCCAGGCCAATAAAAAGCCTTGGGTCGAGTCTCTTGGTGTGACGGGATATCCACTGAACGCTGCTCCGAGATCTTGGCCGTCGTGAAGGGAACTAGTAGGAGTTTAGTACGGGGTGTGCTCCGTTGTTCACCTGGTGAGAAATCGATGGCCCCTTCGGGGACCGTCAGTGCTGCTTGGTTGGGAGCCACGGCACGCCGAGGTTTGACGACTCGGTCGGACGAACAGCAGCACAAGGTGCATGCCTTCTGAAAGATCCGAAACCTCTCTGATCGATAGGCGGGAGCGACTCACGCGGGGCGAACTCACCACCCCCTTTCTTTTTTATTGAGTGGTCACAAAGTATTCAGAGTTATAAAGAGTTCAGCATGACCTGAAAGAAAGGACCTGGTGCGTTAAAGTATACCTGCTCGACATGCCAAAAGGACAAGTGGTGCGTAGATTTTCCGGAGGGCTGCTACTCAAAATGCCACCCTGGAAGTATCTGCACGGACTGCGTCCTTAGGGCAGAACTTCAGGAGCTTAAGGAACTTTTTAAATCTTCTGAGGAAAAAACACGACGGCTGGAAGAAAAGGTGAAAATCCTCGAGTCTGAGCATGTGACTCAAATCCGTCATCTCGAAGCCATCATTTCAGAGATTAAAGCCACCAATGGACAGCAACAGCAACAAGAAACTCCCAACGACGCGGATGGCTCCTCTGTTGGGCCCTCATGCACCGCGTCGATAGAGATAGGCCAACCATCCGACGTCCCAGGGCCAGCAGCTGCTGGGGTTACTCAGGGCGTCAAAAAGAAAAAAAGGAAGAGTAAGAAAGGAAAAACAGAAGAGAAAGTAGAAACAGAAGAAAAAACGAAGAAGAAAAAGAAGAAAAAACCAAAAAGTGGGGAAGAAAGAGCAATCGAAAGAGCCCATAGTGAAAGGGAAGCCTCTGTCCTCTGAACCCAAATGCGCGAGGGTCATCGTGATCGGTGACTCCCAAGCGCGGGATCTACAACCCTTGCTAGCGGCCCGCCTTCGCACCAGTTTGAAGGTAAGCTGCCTTCCAGGAAAGGGGAACGGAGAAATAAGGGTGGAGGCTGAGAAATCTCACATCTCTGAGAACTCAGTAGTTGCCCTCATGGCAAGTGGCAACGATCTCTACCTACGATCTCTACCACGGTTATGGGAGGAGTTGACGACTGTGGGCTCAAAACCCGCAGACGTGTCGTGGTCCGGATACTCCCAAGACGAGGTCCATCCCGCAATGCTCACGCGAGGAACGTCTCCATAAACCAACGTCTGGGAGATCTATGTACGGCGGAAGGAGTCTTTTTTGTAGACCCCTACCGCACCTTTTACGGGAGAAATGACCTGTACAAAAGGGACGGAGTGCATCTTTCCTTTAAAGGGAAAGCTGCACTCGCAAACATGATCCAGGATGTTGTGGAGCGGACCCAAAGAAGTGTCAGACCCCGAGTTAAGGATGACGTACGCCAGTACACCCGTGTTACTCCAGGAACGACCTTTTCTGAAGTCACAAAGAGTGGAGTGATCCCGCCACAGAGAAAGAAAGTGGGAAACGGAAGAGCGTAGGGAGTCCTACAGTCGGGGACTCCCTAAAAGTTCTTCTGTTTAATGCGAGGTCTATCAGAAACAAGTTTCTAGAACTTCGTGGCCTCGTAGCAACAGAAGAACCGGAGATGGTGGCCATAACGGAGTCGTGGATAAAAACCTCAAGCCGAGATTTTGAAGGTGAATTCACGATTCCCGGTTACCAGCTCTTCTTGAAAGATAGGCCAGACAGAGAGGGTGGCGGTGTGATGTTGTATGTCAAGGATACTCTTAGCTCGACGGATTGCAACATCGTATCCGACCATGAACTACTAGGTGTTGACCTAGAGATAGGTCCTGCCAAATACAGGACCCTGGTGCTTTATAGACCTCCTGCCCAACTCGTTGAAAAGGACAGAGATCTGTACCAGCTACTAGGAGAACTTGTGAAAGACAGAGTGTGTATCGTCATGGGTGATTTCAACACACAAGTTGACTGGGAAACCAGAGAACCGTGTGGCGAGAACGCACTACTCCTGGAGTTCACGAACAACGAGTTCCTCACTCAATGGGTGAGAGAGCCAACGAGAGGAGACAATATCCTCGACTTGGTTTTCACCTCTGAGGATGACATCGTTTAGGACCTCTCTGTTGGCGAAGAGCTCAGTGGCAGTGACCACCGACTAATTAGATTTGTAGTCAAAGTCCCCAAGGCAGAGCCTGCAACTAGTGAATCAAGGAAACTGGATTTGAGAAGAGCAGACTTTGCAGGTCTACGCGCGGGACTAACTGACGCGAGGCTAGAGGAGTGCGATGCTGTTGAAGACTCTTGGAACAGTTTCAAAACCACATTCATGAGTCTTCAATCGCGTTTTATCCCTCTGAAATGCCCCCGTCGGTCTTCTGTTCAACCAAAGTGGTTTAATCGAGAAATCGGGCAACTGCTTAGGGAGAAGATAAATGTGTACCGGCAATGGAAGATCTCAAGGGACTTTGACGAATACCGGAGGCTAGCCAGGAGAGTGAAGTCCAGCATAAGGGCGGCTAAGCGGTCTGAGAAACTCCGAGTAGCGAGACTCTGTAAAGAGAATCCCAAGGAGTTTTTTAGGTATGTGAACAGCCGCAAACCAATCCGTCAAACGAGTGGCCCTTTGAGGAACGATGAGGGGACATTAAAGCATTCAGATGCAGAAAATGCCAACCTCCTCAACGAATACTTCTCTTCAGTGTTTACTGAAGAGTGTGGTCCCATTCCCCAGCCGACGGATTCCTACTCGGGGGAAAAGCTGGAGGCAATGGACTTCACCGAAGGAGAAATAAAGAGAGGGATCGCTGACCTAAAGACGAATAAGTCCCCTGGACCTGACGGGTTTTTACCTAAAGTGTTGAAGAAAGTGTGCGATGAAGTATCACGACATCTGTGCGCTATCTTTAACATGTCAATCCGGACCAAATGCGTTCCTAGAGACTGGCGTGAGGCGGAGCTGACTCCTATCTTCAAGAAAGGAGACCGTAACCAACCGTCGAACTACCGACCTATCAGTCTGACTTCGATAGTCGGTAAACTCATGGAAAGCATCATGGTGGACAAAGTGACGTCGTATTTAGAGTCAAACCTGCTACTGAGGAGTTCCCAGCACGGCTTCCGAAGGCAACGGTCATGCCTGACGAACCTTGTAGAATTCTTCCACTTCGTTTTCAGTGAGCACGATCGGGACAAGGCGGTGGATGTGGTCTACCTAGACTTTCAGAAAGCCTTTGATAAGGTACCACACCGCCGCCTTCTCCGGAAAGTGCGAGCGCTTGGCATAGACGGAAAGGTAGCCGGCTGGATCGAGAACTAGCTAAGTGGCAGACGGCAACGGGTGGTGGTAAATGGACAGTCTTCTGAGTGGGTGCCCGTTACTAGCGGGGTGCCTCAAGGTTCTGTCCTGGGACCACTACTATTCATCATCTACGTCAACGACATGGACGGTGACATGGTTGCCAAGATTTCCAAATTTGCCGACGATACCAAGCTTGGTATGAACGTTGCAAAGGATGGAAATACTGCCCGCCTGCAGGAAGATCTTGGGAAGATTGGGGAGTGGTCGGACACGTGGCAAATGCCTTTTAACGTGGGCAAATGCAAAGTGATGCATATCGGCCACAGATTCCCCCAATCTCAGTATATCCTTAAGGGCACTGCTATGGAATCCACCGACACTGAGAAGGACTTGGGTGTAACAATCACTAGTGACCTCAAGTTCTCGAAACAGTGCATTGAGGCGGAGAAAAAGGCCCAAAGGATGCTAAGCTATATTAAGCGCTAGTTTGGTTATCGGAACCAGGAGATTGTACTGTGCCTGTACAACTCACTTGTCCGACCGCACCTGGAGTATGCCGTACAATTTTGGAGTCCTTCATTGCGAAAGGACATCGCGAGATTGGAACGCGTACAAGCCAGGGCAACCAAGCTGATTCCCTCTATCCGACATAAAAGTTATGAGGATAGACTAAGGGAATTAGATCTGTTCTCGCTGGAAACCCGTAGACAGCGTGGTCAGCTCATCGAAGTTTTCAAAATAATTCGAGGGTTCGACAATGTTGACTACCGGGATATTTTCACACTGAGTGAGAACAGAACGCGCAATCACGGCTTCAAACTTGAACTGAAGCGTTACAACCGCAATCTGTGTGGAAATTTTTTCACTTATAGTATCTGCGGTATGTGGAACGCACTTCCAGTGGAAGTTGTCAACAGTGAATCTGTTGACCAGTTCAAGTCAAGACTAGACAAAGTCTTGAAAAGTGGCCGTTTAGGGACGCAAAACAATTGAGCAGCCATGTGCCCGCTCGATTGCTAGCCTAAAGGTACCCTCTTTGAATGGACCGTAAGGTCTCCTAGGGTAATTACTTTCCTTGTTACTCCTTGTTACTCCTTGTTACTCTCTCTCTCTCTCTCTCTCTCTCTCTCTCTCTCTCTCTCTCTCTCTCAATCTCTCTCTCTCTCTCTCTCTCTCTCTCGGGTAAAAGCATAGTCACCGAGCAAGATAGACTAGATTTTCAGAGTGACATTGATCACATAAGTGAATGGTCTAGGAAGTGGAAACTTCCCCTTAACCTGGAGAAATGTAAAGTAATGCACATTGGTCACAAAATTCTAAGGCAGATTACAAACTCGAGAGCGAAACAATAACAGAATCAGAAATCGAAAAAGATCTCGGTATCTATGTCACAAACGATCTCAAGTTCACTCGACAGTGCGTCAATGTTGAAAAGAAAGCGCGGAAGATACTAGGTTATATAAAGAGACAAATCACTTATAAAAGCGATACAACTGTAATCAACCTGTATAACGCCCTAGTGAGACCCCATTTGGAATACTGTGCGCAGGCTTGGTCACCCTCCTTCAGAAAAGACATTGAAAGATTAGAAAGAGTTCAGGCCACAGCTACTAAAATGATACCTTCGTTAAGAAATTATAGTTATGATTCACGAATAGACAAGCTAAACCTTTACAAGTCTGAAACTAGACGTGTACGAGGCCAGTTGATTCAAGTATATAAAATACTAAATAGAATTGATAATGTGGATTACTCAATCTGGTTCGAGTTCAACAGAAATGTAACAAGGAATAACAGTATGAAGCTAATCCCTCCAAAATACAAATTGAATGTATGCGGTAATTTCTTTTCGTATAAAATAGTAAATATTTGGAATCAGTTAACGAAAGATGTCGTATCGAGCCCTAGTGTCGAGGTGTTTAAAAGGAGGTTAGATAATATCATAAATACGCTTACATACTAAAAACATAAGATTACACTGAAAATAATTAAATTAAGAATATTAAAAGAAAAATAATAATGTAGAAATGCATTTCTGCTTTCCTGTCGAAATTCCTGTTTGTGTACTTTTTTTTCTAGCACAGCGGGTATCTTTTCATCTTTCATTGCCTGAAAGATCGGGCGGGAGAGGTGGGAGGGGAGAGCCTTGAACTTTACTATACTATTTCTATGACGAGTAGATTGAATATCAATATTAAATGAGTACCTCCTCGGAATGGACTAACTTAGTCTTCTGAGGTACTATCTTTCCTTGTAACTCTCTCTCTCTCTCTCTACCTCTCTCTCTCTCTCTCTCTCTTTCTCTCTCTCATAAAGAAAGTAGAGAGAGGTGACGCCCCCTTGTCGCAGGAAGAGAGCTTGTGCGTACCCTTGACTTTTCGAGCTATGTCGGCGGGGGTACCTATCTTCTGGCACCCCTGGCAGGGTTTCCCTTGTCGATTTGGTCGAAAATTAGGTTCCAGACTAAGTGCGTCTTTTCTTTTTTTTATCCTACTTTATCCTTCATCTTTTTTTAAAAATTAATCCTATTTCTTCTACTTATACAAAAAGAAAAAAACAACAAAAAAACAACCCCTATACCTATCATGTCACTCTTACCCTTTTTTCATCTATCTACATATAAGGACCTGGCAGCTACCTCACGCGTCAGAAGAGAGGCTTTGGAACCTCTATAAACAACGCCAATTTACGCTCACTGGTTGCGAGAGACTTGGACTTGAGGGGTCTTAGGCGTTGGGGCACGATGAATGGGATGAGGGTAGTGCCCCGGTAACCCCTTTCCTGGCGCATAATTATTGACCATTCCCAGTGACCGTTGACGGGTGCCTCTGGTAGCATTGGTCCGTGGTGACGGCCCTTTGTTTCCATGTTGGTTGCCAGGCCAATAAAAAGCCTTGGGTCGAGTCTCTTGGTGTGACGGGATATCCACTGAACGCTGCTCCGAGATCTTGGCCGTCGTGAAGGGAACTAGTAGGAGTTTAGTACGGGGTGTGCTCCGTTGTTCACCTGGTGAGAAATCGATGGCCCCTTCGGGGACCGTCAGTGCTGCTTGGTTGGGAGCCACGGCACGCCGAGGTTTGACGACTCGGTCGGACGAACAGCAGCACAAGGTGCATGCCTTCTGAAAGATCCGAAACCTCTCTGATCGATAGGCGGGAGCGACTCACGCGGGGCGAACTCACCACCCCCTTTCTTTTTTATTGAGTGGTCACAAAGTATTCAGAGTTATAAAGAGTTCAGCATGACCTGAAAGAAAGGACCTGGTGCGTTAAAGTATACCTGCTCGACATGCCAAAAGGACAAGTGGTGCGTAGATTTTCCGGAGGGCTGCTACTCAAAATGCCACCCTGGAAGTATCTGCACGGACTGCGTCCTTAGGGCAGAACTTCAGGAGCTTAAGGAACTTTTTAAATCTTCTGAGGAAAAAACACGACGGCTGGAAGAAAAGGTGAAAATCCTCGAGTCTGAGCATGTGACTCAAATCCGTCATCTCGAAGCCATCATTTCAGAGATTAAAGCCACCAATGGACAGCAACAGCAACAAGAAACTCCCAACGACGCGGATGGCTCCTCTGTTGGGCCCTCATGCACCGCGTCGATAGAGATAGGCCAACCATCCGACGTCCCAGGGCCAGCAGCTGCTGGGGTTACTCAGGGCGTCAAAAAGAAAAAAAGGAAGAGTAAGAAAGGAAAAACAGAAGAGAAAGTAGAAACAGAAGAAAAAACGAAGAAGAAAAAGAAGAAAAAACCAAAAAGTGGGGAAGAAAGAGCAATCGAAAGAGCCCATAGTGAAAGGGAAGCCTCTGTCCTCTGAACCCAAATGCGCGAGGGTCATCGTGATCGGTGACTCCCAAGCGCGGGATCTACAACCCTTGCTAGCGGCCCGCCTTCGCACCAGTTTGAAGGTAAGCTGCCTTCCAGGAAAGGGGAACGGAGAAATAAGGGTGGAGGCTGAGAAATCTCACATCTCTGAGAACTCAGTAGTTGCCCTCATGGCAAGTGGCAACGATCTCTACCTACGATCTCTACCACGGTTATGGGAGGAGTTGACGACTGTGGGCTCAAAACCCGCAGACGTGTCGTGGTCCGGATACTCCCAAGACGAGGTCCATCCCGCAATGCTCACGCGAGGAACGTCTCCATAAACCAACGTCTGGGAGATCTATGTACGGCGGAAGGAGTCTTTTTTGTAGACCCCTACCGCACCTTTTACGGGAGAAATGACCTGTACAAAAGGGACGGAGTGCATCTTTCCTTTAAAGGGAAAGCTGCACTCGCAAACATGATCCAGGATGTTGTGGAGCGGACCCAAAGAAGTGTCAGACCCCGAGTTAAGGATGACGTACGCCAGTACACCCGTGTTACTCCAGGAACGACCTTTTCTGAAGTCACAAAGAGTGGAGTGATCCCGCCACAGAGAAAGAAAGTGGGAAACGGAAGAGCGTAGGGAGTCCTACAGTCGGGGACTCCCTAAAAGTTCTTCTGTTTAATGCGAGGTCTATCAGAAACAAGTTTCTAGAACTTCGTGGCCTCGTAGCAACAGAAGAACCGGAGATGGTGGCCATAACGGAGTCGTGGATAAAAACCTCAAGCCGAGATTTTGAAGGTGAATTCACGATTCCCGGTTACCAGCTCTTCTTGAAAGATAGGCCAGACAGAGAGGGTGGCGGTGTGATGTTGTATGTCAAGGATACTCTTAGCTCGACGGATTGCAACATCGTATCCGACCATGAACTACTAGGTGTTGACCTAGAGATAGGTCCTGCCAAATACAGGACCCTGGTGCTTTATAGACCTCCTGCCCAACTCGTTGAAAAGGACAGAGATCTGTACCAGCTACTAGGAGAACTTGTGAAAGACAGAGTGTGTATCGTCATGGGTGATTTCAACACACAAGTTGACTGGGAAACCAGAGAACCCTGTGGCGAGAACGCACTACTCCTGGAGTTCACGAACAACGAGTTCCTCACTCAATGGGTGAGAGAGCCAACGAGAGGAGACAATATCCTCGACTTGGTTTTCACCTCTGAGGATGACATCGTTTAGGACCTCTCTGTTGGCGAAGAGCTCAGTGGCAGTGACCACCGACTAATTAGATTTGTAGTCAAAGTCCCCAAGGCAGAGCCTGCAACTAGTGAATCAAGGAAACTGGATTTGAGAAGAGCAGACTTTGCAGGTCTACGCGCGGGACTAACTGACGCGAGGCTAGAGGAGTGCGATGCTGTTGAAGACTCTTGGAACAGTTTCAAAACCACATTCATGAGTCTTCAATCGCGTTTTATCCCTCTGAAATGCCCCCGTCGGTCTTCTGTTCAACCAAAGTGGTTTAATCGAGAAATCGGGCAACTGCTTAGGGAGAAGATAAATGTGTACCGGCAATGGAAGATCTCAAGGGACTTTGACGAATACCGGAGGCTAGCCAGGAGAGTGAAGTCCAGCATAAGGGCGGCTAAGCGGTCTGAGAAACTCCGAGTAGCGAGACTCTGTAAAGAGAATCCCAAGGAGTTTTTTAGGTATGTGAACAGCCGCAAACCAATCCGTCAAACGAGTGGCCCTTTGAGGAACGATGAGGGGACATTAAAGCATTCAGATGCAGAAAATGCCAACCTCCTCAACGAATACTTCTCTTCAGTGTTTACTGAAGAGTGTGGTCCCATTCCCCAGCCGACGGATTCCTACTCGGGGGAAAAGCTGGAGGCAATGGACTTCACCGAAGGAGAAATAAAGAGAGGGATCGCTGACCTAAAGACGAATAAGTCCCCTGGACCTGACGGGTTTTTACCTAAAGTGTTGAAGAAAGTGTGCGATGAAGTATCACGACATCTGTGCGCTATCTTTAACATGTCAATCCGGACCAAATGCGTTCCTAGAGACTGGCGTGAGGCGGAGCTGACTCCTATCTTCAAGAAAGGAGACCGTAACCAACCGTCGAACTACCGACCTATCAGTCTGACTTCGATAGTCGGTAAACTCATGGAAAGCATCATGGTGGACAAAGTGACGTCGTATTTAGAGTCAAACCTGCTACTGAGGAGTTCCCAGCACGGCTTCCGAAGGCAACGGTCATGCCTGACGAACCTTGTAGAATTCTTCCACTTCGTTTTCAGTGAGCACGATCGGGACAAGGCGGTGGATGTGGTCTACCTAGACTTTCAGAAAGCCTTTGATAAGGTACCACACCGCCGCCTTCTCCGGAAAGTGCGAGCGCTTGGCATAGACGGAAAGGTAGCCGGCTGGATCGAGAACTAGCTAAGTGGCAGACGGCAACGGGTGGTGGTAAATGGACAGTCTTCTGAGTGGGTGCCCGTTACTAGCGGGGTGCCTCAAGGTTCTGTCCTGGGACCACTACTATTCATCATCTACGTCAACGACATGGACGGTGACATGGTTGCCAAGATTTCCAAATTTGCCGACGATACCAAGCTTGGTATGAACGTTGCAAAGGATGGAAATACTGCCCGCCTGCAGGAAGATCTTGGGAAGATTGGGGAGTGGTCGGACACGTGGCAAATGCCTTTTAACGTGGGCAAATGCAAAGTGATGCATATCGGCCACAGATTCCCCCAATCTCAGTATATCCTTAAGGGCACTGCTATGGAATCCACCGACACTGAGAAGGACTTGGGTGTAACAATCACTAGTGACCTCAAGTTCTCGAAACAGTGCATTGAGGCGGAGAAAAAGGCCCAAAGGATGCTAAGCTATATTAAGCGCTAGTTTGGTTATCGGAACCAGGAGATTGTACTGTGCCTGTACAACTCACTTGTCCGACCGCACCTGGAGTATGCCGTACAATTTTGGAGTCCTTCATTGCGAAAGGACATCGCGAGATTGGAACGCGTACAAGCCAGGGCAACCAAGCTGATTCCCTCTATCCGACATAAAAGTTATGAGGATAGACTAAGGGAATTAGATCTGTTCTCGCTGGAAACCCGTAGACAGCGTGGTCAGCTCATCGAAGTTTTCAAAATAATTCGAGGGTTCGACAATGTTGACTACCGGGATATTTTCACACTGAGTGAGAACAGAACGCGCAATCACGGCTTCAAACTTGAACTGAAGCGTTACAACCGCAATCTGTGTGGAAATTTTTTCACTTATAGTATCTGCGGTATGTGGAACGCACTTCCAGTGGAAGTTGTCAACAGTGAATCTGTTGACCAGTTCAAGTCAAGACTAGACAAAGTCTTGAAAAGTGGCCGTTTAGGGACGCAAAACAATTGAGCAGCCATGTGCCCGCTCGATTGCTAGCCTAAAGGTACCCTCTTTGAATGGACCGTAAGGTCTCCTAGGGTAATTACTTTCCTTGTTACTCCTTGTTACTCCTTGTTACTCTCTCTCTCTCTCTCTCTCTCTCTCTCTCTCTCTCTCTCTCTCTCTCAATCTCTCTCTCTCTCTCTCTCTCTCTCTCGGGTAAAAGCATAGTCACCGAGCAAGATAGACTAGATTTTCAGAGTGACATTGATCACATAAGTGAATGGTCTAGGAAGTGGAAACTTCCCCTTAACCTGGAGAAATGTAAAGTAATGCACATTGGTCACAAAATTCTAAGGCAGATTACAAACTCGAGAGCGAAACAATAACAGAATCAGAAATCGAAAAAGATCTCGGTATCTATGTCACAAACGATCTCAAGTTCACTCGACAGTGCGTCAATGTTGAAAAGAAAGCGCGGAAGATACTAGGTTATATAAAGAGACAAATCACTTATAAAAGCGATACAACTGTAATCAACCTGTATAACGCCCTAGTGAGACCCCATTTGGAATACTGTGCGCAGGCTTGGTCACCCTCCTTCAGAAAAGACATTGAAAGATTAGAAAGAGTTCAGGCCACAGCTACTAAAATGATACCTTCGTTAAGAAATTATAGTTATGATTCACGAATAGACAAGCTAAACCTTTACAAGTCTGAAACTAGACGTGTACGAGGCCAGTTGATTCAAGTATATAAAATACTAAATAGAATTGATAATGTGGATTACTCAATCTGGTTCGAGTTCAACAGAAATGTAACAAGGAATAACAGTATGAAGCTAATCCCTCCAAAATACAAATTGAATGTATGCGGTAATTTCTTTTCGTATAAAATAGTAAATATTTGGAATCAGTTAACGAAAGATGTCGTATCGAGCCCTAGTGTCGAGGTGTTTAAAAGGAGGTTAGATAATATCATAAATACGCTTACATACTAAAAACATAAGATTACACTGAAAATAATTAAATTAAGAATATTAAAAGAAAAATAATAATGTAGAAATGCATTTCTGCTTTCCTGTCGAAATTCCTGTTTGTGTACTTTTTTTTCTAGCACAGCGGGTATCTTTTCATCTTTCATTGCCTGAAAGATCGGGCGGGAGAGGTGGGAGGGGAGAGCCTTGAACTTTACTATACTATTTCTATGACGAGTAGATTGAATATCAATATTAAATGAGTACCTCCTCGGAATGGACTAACTTAGTCTTCTGAGGTACTATCTTTCCTTGTAACTCTCTCTCTCTCTCTCTACCTCTCTCTCTCTCTCTCTCTCTCTCTCTTTCTCTCTCTCTCTCTCATAAAGAAAGTAGAGAGAGGTGACGCCCCCTTGTCGCAGGAAGAGAGCTTGTGCGTACCCTTGACTTTTCGAGCTATGTCGGCGGGGGTACCTATCTTCTGGCACCCCTGGCAGGGTTTCCCTTGTCGATTTGGTCGAAAATTAGGTTCCAGACTAAGTGCGTCTTTTCTTTTTTTTATCCTACTTTATCCTTCATCTTTTTTTAAAAATTAATCCTATTTCTTCTACTTATACAAAAAGAAAAAAACAACAAAAAAACAACCCCTATACCTATCATGTCACTCTTACCCTTTTTTCATCTATCTACATATAAGGACCTGGCAGCTACCTCACGCGTCAGAAGAGAGGCTTTGGAACCTCTATAAACAACGCCAATCGACGCTCACTGGTTGCGAGAGACTTGGACTTGAGGGGTCTTAGGCGTTGGGGCACGATGAATGGGATGAGGGTAGTGCCCCGGTAACCCCTTTCCTGGCGCATAATTATTGACCATTCCCAGTGACCGTTGACGGGTGCCTCTGGTAGCATTGGTCCGTGGTGACGGCCCTTTGTTTCCATGTTGGTTGCCAGGCCAATAAAAAGCCTTGGGTCGAGTCTCTTGGTGTGACGGGATATCCACTGAACGCTGCTCCGAGATCTTGGCCGTCGTGAAGGGAACTAGTAGGAGTTTAGTACGGGGTGTGCTCCGTTGTTCACCTGGTGAGAAATCGATGGCCCCTTCGGGGACCGTCAGTGCTGCTTGGTTGGGAGCCACGGCACGCCGAGGTTTGACGACTCGGTCGGACGAACAGCAGCACAAGGTGCATGCCTTCTGAAAGATCCGAAACCTCTCTGATCGATAGGCGGGAGCGACTCACGCGGGGCGAACTCACCACCCCCTTTCTTTTTTATTGAGTGGTCACAAAGTATTCAGAGTTATAAAGAGTTCAGCATGACCTGAAAGAAAGGACCTGGTGCGTTAAAGTATACCTGCTCGACATGCCAAAAGGACAAGTGGTGCGTAGATTTTCCGGAGGGCTGCTACTCAAAATGCCACCCTGGAAGTATCTGCACGGACTGCGTCCTTAGGGCAGAACTTCAGGAGCTTAAGGAACTTTTTAAATCTTCTGAGGAAAAAACACGACGGCTGGAAGAAAAGGTGAAAATCCTCGAGTCTGAGCATGTGACTCAAATCCGTCATCTCGAAGCCATCATTTCAGAGATTAAAGCCACCAATGGACAGCAACAGCAACAAGAAACTCCCAACGACGCGGATGGCTCCTCTGTTGGGCCCTCATGCACCGCGTCGATAGAGATAGGCCAACCATCCGACGTCCCAGGGCCAGCAGCTGCTGGGGTTACTCAGGGCGTCAAAAAGAAAAAAAGGAAGAGTAAGAAAGGAAAAACAGAAGAGAAAGTAGAAACAGAAGAAAAAACGAAGAAGAAAAAGAAGAAAAAACCAAAAAGTGGGGAAGAAAGAGCAATCGAAAGAGCCCATAGTGAAAGGGAAGCCTCTGTCCTCTGAACCCAAATGCGCGAGGGTCATCGTGATCGGTGACTCCCAAGCGCGGGATCTACAACCCTTGCTAGCGGCCCGCCTTCGCACCAGTTTGAAGGTAAGCTGCCTTCCAGGAAAGGGGAACGGAGAAATAAGGGTGGAGGCTGAGAAATCTCACATCTCTGAGAACTCAGTAGTTGCCCTCATGGCAAGTGGCAACGATCTCTACCTACGATCTCTACCACGGTTATGGGAGGAGTTGACGACTGTGGGCTCAAAACCCGCAGACGTGTCGTGGTCCGGATACTCCCAAGACGAGGTCCATCCCGCAATGCTCACGCGAGGAACGTCTCCATAAACCAACGTCTGGGAGATCTATGTACGGCGGAAGGAGTCTTTTTTGTAGACCCCTACCGCACCTTTTACGGGAGAAATGACCTGTACAAAAGGGACGGAGTGCATCTTTCCTTTAAAGGGAAAGCTGCACTCGCAAACATGATCCAGGATGTTGTGGAGCGGACCCAAAGAAGTGTCAGACCCCGAGTTAAGGATGACGTACGCCAGTACACCCGTGTTACTCCAGGAACGACCTTTTCTGAAGTCACAAAGAGTGGAGTGATCCCGCCACAGAGAAAGAAAGCGGGAAACGGAAGAGCGTAGGGAGTCCTACAGTCGGGGACTCCCTAAAAGTTCTTCTGTTTAATGCGAGGTCTATCAGAAACAAGTTTCTAGAACTTCGTGGCCTCGTAGCAACAGAAGAACCGGAGATGGTGGCCATAACGGAGTCGTGGATAAAAACCTCAAGCCGAGATTTTGAAGGTGAATTCACGATTCCCGGTTACCAGCTCTTCTTGAAAGATAGGCCAGACAGAGAGGGTGGCGGTGTGATGTTGTATGTCAAGGATACTCTTAGCTCGACGGATTGCAACATCGTATCCGACCATAAACTACTAGGTGTTGACCTAGAGATAGGTCCTGCCAAATACAGGACCCTGGTGCTTTATAGACCTCCTGCCCAACTCGTTGAAAAGGACAGAGATCTGTACCAGCTACTAGGAGAACTTGTGAAAGACAGAGTGTGTATCGTCATGGGTGATTTCAACACACAAGTTGACTGGGAAACCAGAGAACCCTGTGGCGAGAACGCACTACTCCTGGAGTTCACGAACAACGAGTTCCTCACTCAATGGGTGAGAGAGCCAACGAGAGGAGACAATATCCTCGACTTGGTTTTCACCTCTGAGGATGACATCGTTTAGGACCTCTCTGTTGGCGAAGAGCTCAGTGGCAGTGACCACCGACTAATTAGATTTGTAGTCAAAGTCCCCAAGGCAGAGCCTGCAACTAGTGAATCAAGGAAACTGGATTTGAGAAGAGCAGACTTTGCAGGTCTACGCGCGGGACTAACTGACGCGAGGCTAGAGGAGTGCGATGCTGTTGAAGACTCTTGGAACAGTTTCAAAACCACATTCATGAGTCTTCAATCGCGTTTTATCCCTCTGAAATGCCCCCGTCGGTCTTCTGTTCAACCAAAGTGGTTTAATCGAGAAATCGGGCAACTGCTTAGGGAGAAGATAAATGTGTACCGGCAATGGAAGATCTCAAGGGACTTTGACGAATACCGGAGGCTAGCCAGGAGAGTGAAGTCCAGCATAAGGGCGGCTAAGCGGTCTGAGAAACTCCGAGTAGCGAGACTCTGTAAAGAGAATCCCAAGGAGTTTTTTAGGTATGTGAACAGCCGCAAACCAATCCGTCAAACGAGTGGCCCTTTGAGGAACGATGAGGGGACATTAAAGCATTCAGATGCAGAAAATGCCAACCTCCTCAACGAATACTTCTCTTCAGTGTTTACTGAAGAGTGTGGTCCCATTCCCCAGCCCACGGATTTCTACTCGGGGGAAAAGCTGGAGGCAATGGACTTCACCGAAGGAGAAATAAAGAGAGGGATCGCTGACCTAAAGACGAATAAGTCCCCTGGACCTGACGGGTTTTTACCTAAAGTGTTGAAGAAAGTGTGCGATGAAGTATCACGACATCTGTGCGCTATCTTTAACATGTCAATCCGGACCAAATGCGTTCCTAGAGACTGGCGTGATGCGGAGGTGACTCCTATCTTCAAGAAAGGAGACCGTAACCAACCGTCGAACTACCGACCTATCAGTCTGACTTCGATAGTCGGTAAACTCATGGAAAGCATCATGGTGGACAAAGTGACGTCGTATTTAGAGTCAAACCTGCTACTGAGGAGTTCCCAGCACGGCTTCCGAAGGCAACGGTCATGCCTGACGAACCTTGTAGAATTCTTCCACTTCGTTTTCAGTGAGCACGATCGGGACAAGGCGGTGGATGTGGTGTACCTAGACTTTCAGAAAGCCTTTGATAAGGTACCACACCGTCCGCCTTCTCCGGAAAGTGCGAGCGCTTGGCATAGACGGAAAGGTAGCCGGCTGGATCGAGAACTGGCTAAGTGGCAGACGGCAACGGGTGGTGGTAAATGGACAGTCTTCTGAGTGGGTGCCCGTTACTAGCGGGGTGCCTCAAGGTTCTGTCCTGGGACCACTACTATTCATCATCTACGTCAACGACATGGACGGTGACATGGTTGCGAAGATTTCCAAATTTGCCGACGATACCAAGCTTGGTATGAACGTTGCAAAGGATGGAAATACTGCCCGCCTGCAGGAAGATCTTGGGAAGATTGGGGAGTGGTCGGACATGTGGCAAATGCCTTTTAACGTGGGGAAATGCAAAGTGATGCATATCGGCCACAGAAACCCCCAATCTCAGTATATCCTTAAGGGCACTGCTATGGAATCCACCGACACTGAGGAGGACTTGGGTGTAACAATCACTAGTGACCTCAAGTTCTCGAAACAGTGCATTGAGGCGGAGAAAAAGGCCCAAAGGATGCTAGGCTATATTAAGCGCCAGTTTGGTTATCGGAACCAGGAGATTGTACTGTGCCTGTACAACTCACTTGTCCGACCGCACCTGGAGTATGCCGTACAATTTTGGAGTCCTTCATTGCGAAAGGACATCGCGAGATTGGAACGCGTACAAGCCAGGGCAACCAAGCTGATTCCCTCTATCCGACATAAAAGTTATGAGGATAGACTAAGGGAATTAGATCTGTTCTCGCTGGAAACCCGTAGACAGCGTGGTCAGCTCATTGAAGTTTTCAAAATACTTCGAGGGTTCGACAATGTTGACTACCGGGATATTTTCACACTGAGTGAGAACAGAAAGCACAATCACGGCTTCAAACTTGAACTGAAGCGTTACAACCACAATCTGTTTTGAAATTTTTTCACCTACAGTATCTGCGGTAAGTGGAACGCACTGCCAGTGGAAGTTGTCAACAGTGAATCTGTTGACTAGTTCAAGTCAAGACTAGACAAGGTCTTGAAAAGTGGCCGTTTAGGGACGCAAAACAATTGAGCAGCCTTGTACCCGCTCGATTGCAAGTCCAATGGTACCCTTTTTGAATGGACCGTAAGGTCTCCTAGGGTACCTTCTTTCCTTGTTGTTACTCTCTCTCTCTCTCTCTCATAAAGAAAGTAGAGAGAGGTGACGCCCCCTTGTCGCGGGAAGAGAGCTTGTGCGTACCTTTGACTTTTCGAGCTATGTCGGCGGGGGTACCTATCTTCTGGCACCCCTTGCAGGGTTTACCTCGTCGATTTGGTCGGAAATAAGGTTCCAGACTAAGTTCGTCTTTTCTTTTTTTTATCCTACTCTATCCTTCATCTTTCTTTAAAAATTAATCCTATTTCTTCTACTTTTTTCAAAATGAAAAATACCACAAAAAAACAACCCCTATACCTATCATGTCACTCTTACCCTTTTTTCATCTATCTACATATAAGGACCTGGCAGCTACCTCACGCGTCAGAAGAGAGGCTTTGGAACCTCTATAAACAACGCCAATCGACGCTCACTGGTTGCGAGAGACTAGGACTTGAGGGGTCTTAGGCGTTGGGGCACAATGAATGGGATGAGGGTAGTGCCCCGGTAACCCCTTTCCTGGCGCATAATTATTGACCATTCCCAGTGACCGTTGACGGGTGCCTCTGGTAGCATTGGTCCGTGGTGACGGCCCTTTTTTTCCATGTTGGTTGCCAGGCCAATAAAAAGCCTTGGGTCGAGTCTCTTGGTGTGGCGGGATATCCACTGAACGCTGCTCCGAGATCTTGGCCGTCGTGAAGGGAACTAGTAGGAGTTTAGTACGGGGTGTGCTCCGTTGTTCACCTGGTGAGAAATCGATGGCCCCTTCGGGGACCGTCAGTGCTGCTTGGTTGGGAGCCACGGCACGCCGAGGTTTGACGACTCGGTCGGACGAACAGCAGCACAAGGAGCGTGCCTTCTGAAAGATCCGAAACCTCTCTGATCGATAGGCGGGAGCGACTCACGCTGGGCGAACTCACCACCCCCTTTCTTTTTTATTGAGTGGTCACAAAGTATTCAGAGATATAAAGTGTTCAGCATGACTGGAAAGAAAGGACCTGGTGCGTTAAAGTATACCTGCTCGATATGCCAAAAGGACAAGTGGTGCGTAGATTTTCCGGAGGGGTGTTTCTCAAAATGCCACCCTGGAAGTATCTGCACGGACTGCGTCCTTAGGGCAGAACTTCAGGAGCTTAAGGAACTTTTTAAATCTTCTGAGGAAAAAACACGACGGCTGGAAGAAAAGGTGAAAATCCTCGAGTCTGAGCATGTGACTCAAATCCGTCATCTCGAAGCCATCATTTCAGAGATTAAAGCCAACAATGGACAGCAACAGCAACAAGAAACTCATAACGATGCGGATGGCTCCTCTGTTGGGCCCTCATGCACCGCGTCGATAGAGATAGGCCAACCATCCGACGTCCCAGAGCCAGCAGCTGCTGGGGTTACTCAGGGCGTCAAAAAGAAGAAAAGGAAGACTAAGAAAGGAAAAACAGAAGAGAAAGTAGAAACGGAAGAAAAAACGAAGAAGAAAAAGAAGAAAAAAAACAAAAAGTGGGGAAGAAAGAGGAATCGAAAGAGCCCATAGTGAAAGGGAAGCCTCTGTCCTCTGAACCCAAATGCGCGAGGGTCATCGTGATCGGTGACTTCCAAGCGCGGGATCTACAACCCTTGCTAGCGGCCCGCCTTCGCACCAGTGTGAAGGTAAGCTGCCTTCCAGGAAAGGGGAACGGAGAAATAAGGGTGGAGGCTGAGAAATCTCACATCTCTGAGAACTCAGTAGTTGCCCTCATGGCAAGTGGAAACGACCTCTACCTGAGAGGAGGTAGGGTAGGCCCTACAGATAAAATCCTCCACACGGTCATGGGTGCCGTGGACGACTGTGGGCTGAAAACCCGCAAGCGCGTGGTAGTTGAGATACTCCTGGGGAGAGGTCCAACACGGACCGCTCACTCGATGAATGTGTCTTTAAACCGGCGCCTGGCAGATTTGTGTACGGCGGAGGGGGTCTTTTTTGTGGACCCGTACCGCACCTTTTATGGTAGAAATGATCTCTACCAAAGGGATGGGGTACATCATTCCTTTAACGGAAAGGCCTTTCTGTCGAACATGATCCAGGATGTCGTAGAGAGGACTGAAAGGGATACCCGGCTCAGAGTGAGGGCGGACGTACGCCAGTATGCCCGTGTCACTCCAGGAACGACCTTCTCAGAGGTCGCAAAAAGGGGTACCTCGCCAACAAACAAGCCGGGAAACGGAAGAGCGTAGGGAGTCCTACAGTCGGGGACTCCCTGAAAGTTCTTCTGTTCAATGCGAGGTCAATCAGGAACAAGTTTCCTGAGCTCCGTGGCCTCGTACCGACGGAAGAACCCGAAATGGTAGCCATAACAGAATCGTGGATAAAAACGTCAAACCGAGACTTTGAAGGCGAATTCACGATTCCCGGTTACCAGCTCTTCCACAAAGATAGGCCAGACAGAGAGGGTGGCGGTGTGATGTTGTATGTCAAGGATACTCTCAACTCGACAGATTTCAACATCGTATCCGCCCATGAACTACTAGGTGTTGACCTAGAGATAGGTCCTGCCAAATACAGGACCCTGGTGCTTTATAGACCTCCTGCCCAACTCGTTGAAAAGGACAGAGATCTGTACCAGCTACTAGGAGAACTTGTGAAAGACAGAGTGTGTATCGTCATGGGTGATTTCAACACACAAGTTGACTGGGAAACCAGAGAACCCTGTGGCGAGAACGCACTACTCCTGGAGTTCACGAACAACGAGTTCCTCACTCAATGGGTGAGAGAGCCAACGAGAGGAGACAATATCCTCGACTTGGTTTTCACCTCTGAGGATGACATCGTTGAGGACCTCTCTGTTGGCGAAGAGCTCGGTGGCAGTGACCACCGAATAATTAGATTTGTAGTCAAAGTCCCCAAGGCAGAGCCTGCAATTAGTAAATCAAGGAAACTGGATTTGAGAAGAGCAGACTTTGCAGGTCTACGCGCGGGACTGACTGACGCGAGGCTAGAAGAGTGTGATGCTGTTGAAGACTCTTGGAACAGTTTCAAAACCACATTCATGAGTCTTCAATCGCGTTTTATCCCTCTGAAATGTCCCCGTCGGTCTTCTGTTCAACCAAAGTGGTTTAATCGAGAAATCGGGCAACTGCTTAGGGAGAAGAGAAATGTGTACCGGCAATGGAAGATCTCGGGTGACTTTGACGAATACCGGAGGCTAGCCAGGAGAGTGAAGTCCAGCATAAGGGGGGCTAAGCGGTCTGAGGAACTCCAAGTGGCGAGACTCTGTAAAGAGAATCCCAAGGAGTTTTTTGGATATGTAAACAGCCGTAAACCAATCCGTCGAACGATTGGCCCTTTGAGGAATGAGGAGGGGACATTAAAGCATTCAGATGCAGAAAATGCCAACCTCCTCAACGACTACTTCTCTTCAGTGTTTACTGAAGAGTGTGGTCCCATTCCCCAGCCCACGGATTCCTACTCGGGGGAAAAGCTGGAGGCAATGGACTTCACTGAAGGAGAAATAAAGAAAAAGATCGCTGACCTAAAGACGAATAAGTCCCCTGGACCGGACGGGTTTCTACCTAAAGTGTTGAAGGAATTGTGCGATGAAGTATCACGACATCTGTGCGCTATCTTTAACATGTAACCAACCGTCTAACTACCGACCTATCAGTCTGACTTCGATAGTCGGAAAACTCATGGAAAGCATCATGGTGGACAAAGTGACGTCGTATTTAGAGTCAAACCTGCTACTGAGGAGTTCCCAGCACGGCTTCCGAAGGCAACGGTCATGCCTGACGAACCTCGTAGAATTCTTCCACTTCGTTTTCAGTGAGCACGATCGGGACAAGGCGGTGGATGTGGTCTACCTAGACTTTCAGAAAGCCTTTGATAAGGTACCACACCACCGCCTTCTCCGGAAAGTGCGAGCGCTTGGCATAGACGGAAAGGTAGCCGGCTGGATCGAGAACTGGCTAAGTGGCAGACGGCAACGGGTGGTGGTGAATGGACAGTCTTCTGAGTGGGTGCCCGTTACTAGCGGGGTGCCTCAAGGTTCTTTCCTGGGACCACTACTATTCATCATATACGTCAACGACATGGACGGTGACATGGTTGCCAAGATTTCCAAATTTGCCGATGATACCAAGTTTGGTATGAACGTTGCAAAAGATGGAAATACTGCCCGCCTGCAGAAAGATCTTGGGAAGATTGGGGAGTGGTCGGACACGTGGCAAATGCCTTTTAACGTGGGCAAATGCAAAGTGATGCATATCGGCCACAGAAACCCCCAATCTCAGTATATCCTTAAGGGCACTGCTCTTGAATCGAGTGACACTGAGAAGGACTTGGGTGTAACAATCACTAGTGACCTCAAGTTCTCGAAAGAGTACATTGAAGCGGAGAAAAAGGCCCATAGGATGCTAGGCTATATTAAGCGCCAGTTTGGTTATCGGAACCAGTAGATTGTACTGTGCCTGTACAACTCACTTGTCCGACCGCACCTGGAGTATGCCGTACAATTTTGGAGTCCTTCATTGCGAAAGGACATCGCGAGATTGGAACGCGTACAAGCCAGGGCAACCAAGCTGATTCCCTCTATCCGACATAAAAGTTATGAGGATAGACTGAAGGAATTAGATCTGTTCTCGCTGGAAACCCGTAGACTGCGTGGTCAGCTCATCGAGGTCTTCAAAATACTTCGAGGGTTCGACAATGTTGACTACCTGGATATTTTCACACTGAGTGAGAACAGAACGCGCAATCACGGCTTCAAACTTGAACTGAAGCGTTACAACCGCAATCTGTGTGGAAATTTTTTCACCTACAGTATCTGCGGTCAGTGGAACGCACTTCCGGTGGAAGTTGTCAACAGTGAATCTGTTCACCAGTTCAAGTCAAGACTAGACAAGGTCTTGAAAAGTGGCCGTTTAGGGACGCAAAACAATTGAGCAGCCTTGTGCCCGCTCGATTGCAAGTCCAATGGTACCCTCTTTGAATGGACCGTAAGGTCTCCTAGGGTACCTTCTTTCCTTGTTGTTACTCTTTGTTGTTACTCTCTCTCTCTCTCTCTCTCTCTCTCTCTCTCTCTTTATCTCTCTCTCTCTCTCTCTCTCTTTCTCTTTCTCTTTCGCTCTCTCTCTCTCTCTCTCTCTCTCTCTCTCTCTCTCTCTCTCTCTCTCTCTCTCTCTCTCTCTCTCTCTCTCTCTCTCTCTCTCTTCTCTTTCTCTTTCTCTTTCTCTCTCTCTCTCTTTCTCTTTCTCTTTCTCTCTCTCTCTCTCTCTCTCTCTCTCTCTCTCTCTCTCTATCTCTCTATCTCTCTCTCTCTCTCGTATTTAGAGTCAACCCTGCTACTGAAGAGTTCCCAGCACGGCTTCCGAAGGCAACGGTCATGCCTGACGAACCTTGTGGAATTCTTCCACTTCGTTTTCAGTGAGTACGATCGGGACAAGGCGGTGGATGTGGTCTACCTAGACTTTCAGAAAGCCTTTGATAAGGTACCACACCGCCTGCCTTCTCCGGAAAGTGCGAGCGCTTGGCATAGACGGAAAGGTAGCCGGCTGGATCGAGAACTGGCTAAGTGGCAGACGGCAACGGGTGGTGGTAAATGGACAGTCTTCTGAGTGGGTGCCCGTTACTAGCGGGGTGCCTCAAGGTTCTGTCCTGGGACCACTACTATTCATCATCTATGTCAACGACATGGACGATGACATGGTTGCCAAGATTTTCAAATTTGCCGACGATACCAAGCTTGGTATGAACGTTGCAAAGGATGGAAATACTGCCCACCTGCAGGAAGATCTTGGGAAGATTGGGGAGTGGTCGGACACGTGGCAAATGCCTTTTAACGTGGGCAAATGCAAAGTGATGCATATCGGCCACAAAAACCCCCAGTCTCAGTATATCCTTAAGGGTACTGCTCTTGAATCGAGTGACACTGAGAAGGACTTGGGGGTAACAATCCCCGTGACCTCAAGTTCTCGAAACAGTGCATTGAGGCGGAGAAAAAGGCCCAAAGGATGCTAGGCTATATTAAGCGCCAGTTTGGTTATCGGAACCAGGAGATTGTACTGTGCCTGTACAACTCACTTGTCCGAACGCACCTGGAGTATGCCGTACAATTTTGGAGTCCTTCATTGAGAAAGGACATCGCGAGATTGGAACGCGTACAAGCTAGGGCAACCAAACTGATTCCCTTTATCCGACATAAAAGTTATGAGGATAGACTAAGGGAGTTAGATTTGTTCTCGCTGGAAACCCGTAGACTGCGTGGTCAGCTCATCGAGGTCTTCAAAATACTTCGAGGGTTCGACAATGTTGACTACCTGGATATTTTCACACTGAGTGAGAACAGAACGCGCAATCACGGCTTCAAACTTGAACTGAAGCGTTACAACCGCAATCTGTGTGGAAACTTTTTCACCTACAGTATCTGCGGTAAGTGGAACGCACTTCCAGTGGAAGTTGTCAACAGTGAATCTGTTGACTAGTTCAAGTCAAGACCAGACAAAGTCTGGAAAAGTGGCCGTTTTGGGACGCAAAACAATTGAGCAGCCATGTGCCCGCTTGATTGCTAGCCTAAAGGTACCCTCTTTGAATGGAACCTAAGGTCTCCTAGGGTACTTACTTTCCTTGTTACTCCTTGTTACTCTCTCTCTCTCTCTCGCTCTTTCTCTCTCTCTGCGTTCTGTCGTTCCTGTGTTCACACGTGCTCTCTTTTGCTCTCGCTACAATATATATAAAGTGTTGTTTTTAATATTTAATTATTTTCAAAACGACTTTTAAATATAAACATTGAATTATTCTATTTTATTAACCGTTCTTGGTAGTTTTTTATATAACTATTTATCGAAAAAATCGTTAATTGTTTAATATTAGTCATTTACCTGTCATCTTTCCCAGAAAAATAAACCACCAATCATAATTAGTCCCTTAAAAGTGACGTCAAAGTGACGTAGAGTTTTCTCAGCCAATCACCGACCAGTATTTTCCCACGTCACGCCGTGCCAAAGAAATCGCCCAATCAGCGATTAGTGTATCTAATTTAACCTAACCGCCAGCGCCATCTTGGATTGATACAACATAAAGGTAAGTGAGATGCTTACAGTTGTAAAATATTAATGGATTCATTCTTAATTAATTTCAAAACCAAATACGCAAAATTAGAACAATCCTACTGTTTAAAACTCGGTACGTAAGATTAATTTATATAAATTGGACCTCCAATAACGGATCTCGTTCAAAAACAAAAATGCCTGGAGCGCAAAGATTGAAGGCCTTTTGCTTTAAGTGCAAGACAATTAAATGGATTGTAGATTTCCCCGAACAATGCTTCGAGAAAATTACATCACTAAGTGTATGCCTATTTTGTAAAATTGCTGAACAACATGAGAAAGAAAAGAACGATATGTTGAAGCTTATTCATGATTTGGCGAACAGAATACATATTTTAGAAACAAAAACATGTGACTGCGCACTCGCTCAAAATCCAATAACACTTATCGATCAAAAGGTGGTAAAATTGGAACAATCTTTGCTTTTTTTGGAAAATAAGATTGAACATAATACAGTTAGAAAAGAGGAATTCATCACAGTTTCTAATAAACGAAAAAATAGGCCCAAACCAAACGAAAGTTCCCCCATTGAACTGAAAAATATGTATTCTGAACTAAAAGAAGAAGAGACTCATTTAATTGGAGACTCATTAATCAGAAGTCAAATCGACTACTTCGGTGCCAGAAATCCTAAAAAGCGTAAATTTGGGTGCTATCCAGGAGCTAATATCAAGAAGATAACCCAAGAGATAGATAACCTAACTTTAAGCAACCAAGAGTGTTCAATAATATCCAATGTCGGAAGCAATGACGTTTTCTGTAAAAATAACTATTCTGGAACAGAAAAAATAGTTGATGAATATACTAAGCTCGTTAAAACAATAAAATCCAAGACTAAAAGGGGTATGGTTATAGGCATACTACCACGAATAAATGCAAATAGAGAAGAGTTGAGTCGAGCCATTGGTGTAAACGATCGTATAAACAAAATATGTGAACGAGAAAACGTCAAATTCGTTGACTTTTGGCACAAATTTATTCACAACGAAAAATACTTCAGCCATGATGGAACACATTTTAGCCAAACAGGAAAAAAGGAATATGGGCAAATGCTGCATCTAAACTTGAGAGAACTTTTAGAACAATCTTCTGAACCACAAAATAACTCGGGAAACGACCTCAGTGTAGCATTAGAAGCAAACGGATAAGTACACTTAAAGCCATTCTATTCAACGCTAGGTCACTTCGGAACAAATTTACAGAGCTCAAAGCATTAGTAGCGTGAAAAAAGTACGATATAATAGGCATTACCGAAACGTGGATCCATAGTCAGTCATACAAGGGATTATATTACCGAATTTCAACTGCAAGGTTTTAAGATGTTCCACAAAGATAGAATTGATAAGGAAGGGGGCGGTGTACTCCTATATATAACTGAGGACCTCCAGCCTACTGATTACAATATAGACTCAGAATTTGAACTTATAGGAATAAAATTGAATTTACATAAAAGTTTGCATATATACTTGGCGTATAGAAAACCACACCAATCAGCTGAGAAAGACATACAATTCTACAATTTTTTGACGAGCGTGAGTAAAGACAAAATCTCACTCATTTTCGGTGACTTTAACTGCCCCAAAATAAATTGGTCGACGAAGAAGTCAGATTCTGAAGGACAAAGAATATTAAACTTTATAGATGACAACTTGCTAACCCAATGGGTCACAGAGCCAACACGAGGAGATAATATATTAGACTTGATATTAACTTCAGATGACGAACTAATCTCAAACGTAAGCGTAGGCGATCAAATTAGCAACAGCGACCACAACCTAATGGAATTTGAGGTGAATATACCTCACAAAAAAAGTGAGAGACTTGTTACAAATTTAGACTTCCGAAAAGCAAACTTCACAGAATTAAGAAAAAGTCTAAAAAATCACAAAATTACTGGTAAAGACATAAATGAAGCCTGGAATGGTTTTAAAAACTATCTCTTGATGAAGCAATCCCAATTTATTCCTGTCGTCGTCAGAGTTAGCGGAAAAAAACAAAAATCCTAAATGGTTAACAAAAGAAATCAAAAGGAATATTAAAAAAAAAAATGAGGCTTATAAGATTGCCAAATCAAACAACTTGGAATCAAAAAGAATCAAATGTATAGAACTTAGAAGAAAAGTGTTAATAGAGCAAAATGTACTGAGAAGATGAGGGGGGCTCTTAACTGTAAAAATAATCCCAAAGAATTCTTTGCCTTAGTTAATAGTAGAAAACCAATAAAAAATAGTATTGGACCAATCAATGATCTACATAATAATCTACAATTCACAGATAAAGATATAGCGAAGGCACTAAATCAATATTTCGCAACAGTTTACACCAACGATGCCTCAAATCTAAATATTATGCCGAATATCAAGTACACAGGCAATAAACCATGAAGAATCTTTAAGTGCACGACCAATGATGTACTAAAACGAATAGACAAAATGAATAAATTCAAATCCCCAGGACCCGATAAGACAATGCCAAAAGTGATTAAAGAAGTAAAAGAAGCAGTTGTGGAACAAATAACGTCTAATTTTAACTTATCACTTGAAAGCAGTATAGTCCCCCAAGATTGGAAAGTAGCTAACGTGACGCCGATATTTAAAAAAGGACGAAAGGATCTGGCTTGCAATTATCGTCCTATAAGTCTGACATCAATAATTGGTAAGATGCTTGAAAGTATAATAGCAGAAAAAATAGTAAGCCATCTAGAAACAAACAAGTTATTAAAAAATACACAACATGGATTTAGGAAAAATAGATCGTGTCTTACAAATTTATTAGAATTTTACCATTATGTCAACACAGTTCACGATAGGGAGAGGTCTGTTGACATTCTGTATTTGGATTTTCAGAAGGCCTTCGACAAGGTGCAACACAAGAGACTAATGGTCAAAATTAGAGCTCTAGGAATAGAAGATAACCTAGCAAAGTGGATTGAGAATTGGCTTAGTGATCGTAGGCAGATAGTTGTGATAAACGGAGAGGAGTCGGAATGGATAACTGTCAGTAGTGGTGTTCCTCAAGGCTCTGTCCTCGGACCATTGCTCTTTATAATATATGTGAACGACATAGACGTGGGATTGATTTCAAAAATCTCAAAATTCGATGACGATTGCAAATTAGCTAAAAATATAATTACTGAGCAAGATATAACAGACTTTCAAAAAGACATTGACCTTATAGCCGATTGGTCTGAAAAATGGAAACTTCCACTGAACATTGAAAAATGCAAAGTAATGCATGTTGGTGTCAAAAATCCAAAAGCTGAATATAAACTCGTTAACAAAACAATAGTCGAAACAGAAAACCAAAAGGACCTAGGGATTTGTGTATCAAATAACCTCAAGTTCACTCAGCACTCTGTTGAAGTAGAAAAGAAAGCACTAAAGATACTGGGTTATATCAAGCAACAGATCAGTTATAAAAACGAAACAGTGCTAATAAACCTGTATAATGCCCTAGTAAGACCACAATTGGAATATTGTGCACAAGTATGGTCGCCCTCCTACAGAAAAGATATTGAAAGATTAGAAAAAGTACAAGCTAAAGCTACAAAAATGATACCTTCATTAAGAAAATACAATTATGAAACTCGATTGGAAAAATTAAACCTCTTCAAACTAGAAACAAGACGTATACGAGGTCAATTAATTAAAGTCTATAAAATCCTGAATGGAATAGAAAATGTAGATTATTCCATCTGGTTTGAGTACAATAAAAACATTACCCGTAATAACAGCAAAAAACTCGTTCCGAAAAATACAAACTCGATGTATGTGGAAACTACTTCTCATATAAAATTGTTAATGTATGGAATCAGTGGTCAGAAGAGGTTGTGTCAAGTCCCACCGTTAACACATTTAAGAATAGATTGGACAAATATTTGAGGAATATTATGTGTTAACAATATTAAGTCCAAACTATAAAAGTTATCGTAAAATTAGTAAAGTGTAGGTATTCATCTTTTCTATAAAAATTCCTGACTGTGAACTTTTATTCTACACATCAGGTATCTTTTCCAATTTCGAAACCCGAGAAATTCGGGTGGGAGAGGTGGGTAGGGGAGAGCCTTCAACTTTAGTATACTGTCTCTAAAACTACTACATAGATAGGGTCTTAAAAAAAAGTACCTCCTCAGGATGGACAATATAGTCTTTTGAGGAACTACCAATCATTGTGAACTCATTGTAAACACACACACACACACTCTCTCTCTTTCTCTCTCTCTCTCTCTCTCTCTCTCTCTCTCTCTCTCTCTCTCTCTCTCTCTCTCTCTCCTATCTTCAAGAAAGGAGACCGTAACCAACCGTCGAACTACCGACCTATCAATCTGACTTCGATAGTCGGTAAACTCATGGAAAGCATCATGGTGGACAAGGTGACGTCGTATTTAGAGTCAAACCTGCTACTGAGGAGTTCCCAGCACGGCTTCCGAAGGCAACGGTCATGCCCGACGAACCTTGTGGAATTCTTCCACTTCGTTTTCAGTGAGCACGATCGGGACAAGGCGGTGGATGTGGTGTACCTAGACTTTCAGAAAGCCTTTGATAAGGTACCACACCGCCGCCTTCTCTGGAAAGTGCGAGCGCTAGGCATAGACGGAAAGGTAGCCGGCTGAATCGAGAACTGGCTAAGTGGCAGACGGCAACGGGTGGTGGTGAATGGACAGTCTTCTGAGTGGGTGCCCGTTACTAGCGGGGTGCCTCAAGGTTCTGTCCTGGGACCACTACTATTCATCATCTACGTCAACGACATGGACGGTGACATGGTTGCCAAGATTTCCAAATTTGCCGACGATACAAGCTTGGTATAAACGTTGCAAAGGAGGAAATACTGCCCGCCTGCAGGAAGATCTTGGGAAGATTGGGGAGTGGTCGGACACGTGGCAAATGCCTTTTAACGTGAGAAATGCAAAGTGATGCATATCGGCTACAGAAACCCCCAATCTCAGTATATCCTTAAGGGCACTGCTATGAATCCACCGACACTGAGAAGGACTTGGGTGTAAAAATCACTAGTGACCTCAAGTTCTCGAAACAGTGCATTGAGGCGGAGAAAAAGGCCAAAGGATGCTAGGCTATATTAAGCGCCAGTTTGGTTATCGGAACCAGGAGATTGTACTGTACCTGTACAACTCACTTGTCCGACCGCACCTAGAGTATGCCGTACAATTTTGGAGTCCTTCATTGTGAAAGGACATCGCGAGATTGGAACGCGTACAAGCCAGGGCAACCAAGCTGATTCCCTCTATCCGACATAAAAGTTATAAGGATAGATTAAGGGAATTAGATCTGTTCTCGCTGGAAACCCGTAGACTGCGTGGTCAGCTCATCGAAGTTTTCAAAATACTTTGAGGGTTCGACAATGTTGACTACCGGGATATTTTCACACTGAGTGAGAACAGAACGCGCAATCACGGCTTCCAACTTGAACTGAAGCGTTACAACCGCAATCTGTGTGGAAATTTTTTCACCAACAGTATCTGCGGTAAGTGGAACGCACTTCCAGTGGAAGTTGTCAACAGTGAATCTGTTGACCAGTTTAAGGCAAGACTAGACAAGGTCTTGAAAAGTGGCCGTTTAGGGACGCAAAACAATTAAGTAGCCTTGTGCCCGCTCGATTGCAAGTACAATGGTACCCTCTTTGAATGGACCGTAAGGTCACCTAGGGTACCTTCTTTCCTTGTTGTACTCTCTCTCTCTCTCTTCTCTCTCTCTCTCTCTCTCTCTCTCTCTCTCTCTCTCTCTCTCCCTCTCTTCTCTCTCTCTCTCTCTCTCTCTCTCTTTCTCTCTCTCTCTCTCTCTCTCTTTCTCTCTCTCTCTCTCTCTCTCTCTCTCTCTCTCTCTCTCTCTCTCTCTTTTTTATAACAAAAATAGAGGGAGAGGTGACGCCCCCTTGTCGCGGGAAGAGAGCTTGTGTGGACCTTGGACTTTTTGAGCTATGTCGGCGGGGGTACCTCTTCTGGGTACCCCTGGTAGGGCTTTCCTTGTCGATTTGGTCGGGAACGAGGTTCCAGACTAAGTGCGTCATTCTTTCCTTTTTTCTACTCTATCCCTCTCCTTTTTTACTTTTATGCTATCTCCCACTCATACAAAAAGAAAAAACAACAAAAAAAGCCTACTCCTATCGTGTCACTCTTTCCCTTTCTTCCTCTATCTACCTATAAGGACCTGGCAGCTACCTTATGCGTCAGAAGAGAGGCTTTGGAACCTCTATAAACAACGCCAATCGACGCTCACTGGTTGCGAGAGACTAGGACTAGAGGTGTCCTAGGCGTTGGGGCACGATTAATGGGATGAGGGTAGTGCCTCGTTAACCCCTTCCCTGGCGCGTAATTATTGACCGTTCCCAGTGACCGTTGACGGGTGCTTATGGTAGCATTGGTCCGAGGTGACGGCCCTTTGTTCCCATGTTGTTTTGCCAGGCCAATAAAAAGCCTTGGGTCGAGTTCCTTGGTGTGGCGGGATATCCATTGAACGCTACTCCGAGATCCTGGCCGTTGTGAAGGGAACTAGTAGGAGTTTAGTACGGGGCGTGCTTCGTTGTTGTTCACCTGGTGAGAAATCGATGGCCCCTTCGGGGACCGTCAGTGCAACTTGGTTGGGAGCCACGGCACGCCGAGGTTTGACGACTCGGTCGACGAACAGCAGCACATGGAGCGTGCTTTCTGAAAGATCCGAAACCTCTCCGATCGATAGGCTGGGAGCGACTCACGCTGGTAGAACTCACCAACTCCCTTTTTTATCATTGATTGGTCACGAGTTTTCAGAGAGAGAGAAAGCGCTCAAAATGACAGGCAAAAAAGGACCCGTTCGTCTCAAACACAACTGTGCAATATGCCAGTTAGAAAAGTGGTGCGTTGACTTTCCGGAGGGCTGCTACTCAAAATGCAGCCCTGAAAGTATCTGCACTACTTGCATATTGACGCGAGAGGTGGAAAATTAAAAGACCTCTATAGAGCCTCAGAGGAGAGAGCTAAGGTCCTTGAGGGAAAGTTGGAAAAGCTAGAAGCCCTTAACGTAGCTCAGGTTCGATGCCTAGAAGAGGCGCCGCCCACTGACGTTTCGGAATCCCCTGGTAATGAAGCGGACATTCCGGCATCATCTGAGGCTAAGCCAGCTGAGGCGAGACAGAAGGAGAAAAAAAAGAAAGGAGAAACGAAGAAAAAAAAGAAAAAGGTAAGAGTTAAAACAAGAGTAGAACCCAAAATAGAAGAAAAACAGATAAAGAAGAAGAAAAAGAAAGATAAGAATGTGGAGAATAAAGAGGAAAAGGGGAGGCCTCTTCCACAAGGGAAGACCCCGTCTTCAGAAACCAAGTGTCCGAAGGTCACCCTCATTGGTGACTCGCAAACACGAGATCTGCAGCCGCTGCTAGCGGCCCGCCTTCGCACTAGCGTGAAGGTAAGCTGCCTGTCAGGACGGGGTAACCACACCATCAGAGTAGAGGCAGAGAAAGCTCAGATTTCTGAGAATTCTGTTGTTGCTATGATGGTGAGCGGCAATGACATCTACCTCAGAGGGGGTAAAGTGGGCCTCAGTGGTAAGACCATCCAAACAGTGATGGGAGCCGTGGACGACATAGGGCTTAAAACCCGCAAACGTGTGGTGGTTGGGATGCTTCCGAGAAGAGGTCCATCCCGAACCGCTCACGAAAGAAACGTGGCAGTGAACAAAAGGTTGGCGGATCTCTGCACGGCAGAAGGAGTCTTCTTCGTGGACCCCTATCGTACCTTTATCGGTAGAGACGACCTCTACCAAAGGGACGGGGTACATCTCTCCTTTAAAGGGAAGGCCTTTCTCGCCAATCTAATTCAAGATGTCGTGGAACGCACCCAAAGGAGCGTTCGAAACAGAGCGAAAGCGTTCGTGCGCCAGCATGCCCGTGTCACTCCTGGAACGACCTTCTCGGAGGTCGTCAAAAAGGGTGTGACCACACAACAGAGAAGCCGGGAAACGGGAGAGCGTAGGGAGTCCTACACTAGGGGACTCCCTCAAAGTTCTTCTGTTCAATGCGAGGTCAATCAGGAATAAGTTTCTTGATCTCCGTGGCCTCGTAGTAACAGAGGAACCTGAGATGGTGGCCATAACGGAGTCGTGGATAAAAACCTCAAGCCGAGATTTTGAAGGTGAATTCACGATTCCCGGTTACCAGCTGTTCCTGAAAGATAGGCCAGACAGAGAGGGTGGCGGTGTGATGTTGTATGTCAAGGATACTCTCAACTCGACGGATTGCAACATCATATCCAACCATGAACTACTAGGTGTTGACCTAGAGATAGGTCCTGCCAAATACAGGACCCTGCTGCTTTATAGACCTCCTGCCCAACTCGTTGAAAAGGACAGAGATCTGTACCAGCTACTAGGAGAACTTGTCGAAGACAGAGTGTGTATCGTCATGGGTGATTTCAACACACAAGTTGACCTTGGAAAACAGAGAACCCTGTGGCGAGAACGCACTACTCCTGGAGTTCACGAACAACGAGTTCCTCACTCAATGGGTGAGAGAGCCAACGAGAGGAGACAATATCCTCGACTTGGTTTTCACCTCTGAAGATGACATCGTTGAAAACCTCTCTGTTGGCGAAGAGCTCGGTGGCAGTGACCACCGACTAATTAGATTTGTAGTCAAAGTCCCCAAGGCAGAGCCTGCAACTAGTAAATCAAGGAAACTGGATTTGAGAAGAGCAGACTTTGCAGGTCTAGGCGCGGGACTGACTGACGCGAGGCTAGAAGAGTGCGATGCTGTTGAAGACTCTTGGAACGGTTTCAAAAAACAATTCATGAGTCTTCAATCGCGTTTTATCCCTCTGAAATGCCCCCGTCGTTCTTCTGTTTAACCAAAGTGGTTTAATCGAGAAATCGGGCAACTGCTTAGGGAGAAGAGAAATGTGTACCGGCAATGGAAGATCTCGGGTGACTTTGACGAATACCGGAGGCTAGCCAGGAGAGTAAAGTCCAGTATAAGGGCGGCTAAGCGGTCTGAAGAACTCCGAGTGGCGAAACTCTGTAAAGAGAATCCCAAGGAGTTTTTTGGATATGTGAACAGCCGTAAACCAATCCGTCGAACGATTGCCCTTTGAGGAATGAGGAGGGGAAATTAAAGCATTCAGATGCAGAAAATGCTAACCTCCTCAACGACTACTTCTCTTCAGTGTTACTGAAGAGTGTGGTCCCATTCCCCAGCCCACGGATTCCTACTCGGGGGAAAAGCTGGAGGCAATGGACTTCACCGAAGGAGAAATAAAGAAAAAGATCGCTGACCTAAAGACGAATAAGTCCCCTGGACCAGACGGGTTTCTACCTAAAGTGTTGAAGGAAGTGTGCGATGAAGTATCATGACATCTGTGCGCTATCTTTAACATGTCAATCCGGACCAAATGCGTTCCTAGAGACTAGCGTGAGGCGGAGGTGACTACGATCTTCAAGAAAGGAGACCGTAACCAACCGTCGAACTACCGACCTATCAGTCTGACTTTGCTAGTCGGTAAACTCATGGAAAGCATCATGGTGGACAAAGTGACGTCGTATTTAGAGTCAAACCTGCTACTGAGGAGTTCCCAGCACCGCTTCCGAAGGCAACGGTCATGCCTGACGAACCTTGTAGAATTCTTCCACTTCGTTTTCAGTGAGCACGAACGGGACAAGGCGGTGGATGTGGTGTACCTAGACTTTCAGAAAGCTTTGATAAGGTACCACACCGCCGCCTTCTCCGGAAAGTGCGAGCGCTTGGCATAGACGGAAAGGTAGCCGGCTGGATCGAGACTGGCTAAGTGGCAGACGGCAACGGGTGGTGGTAAATGGACAGTCTTCTGAGTGGGTGCCCGTTACTAGCGGGGTGCCTCAAGGTTCTGTCCTGGGACCACTACTATTCACCATCTACGTCAGCGACATGGACGGTGACATGGTTGCCAAGATTTCCAAATTTGCCGACGATACCAAGCTTGGTATGAACGTTGCAAAGGATGGAAATACTGCCCGCCTGCAGGAAGATCTTGGGAAGATTGGGGAGTGGTCGGACACGTGGCAAATGCCTTTTAACGTGGGCAAATGCAAAGTGATGCATATCGGCCACAGAAACCCCCAATCTCAGTATAATCCTTAAGGGCACTGCTCTTGAATCGAGTGACACTGAGAAGGACTTGGGTGTTACTATTACTAGTGACCTCAAGTTCTCGAAAGAGTGCATTGAGGCGGAGAAAAAGGCCCAAAGGGATGCTAGGCTATATTAAGCGCCAGTTTGGTTATCGGAACCAGGAGATTGTACTGTGCCTGTACAACTCACTTGTCCGACCGCACCTGGAGTATGCCGTACAATTTTGGAGTCCTTCATTGCGAAAGGACATCGCGAGATTGGAACGCGTACAAGCCAGGGCAACCAAGCTGATTCCCTCTATCCGACATAAAGGTTATGAGGATAGACTAAGGGAATTAGATCTGTTCTCGCTGGAAACCCGTAGACAGCGTGGTCAGCTCATCGAAGTTTTCAAAATACTTCGAGGGTTCGACATTGTTGACTATCGGAATATTTTCACACTGAGTGAGAACAGAACGCGCAATCACTGCTTCAAACTTGAACTGAAGCGTTGCAACCGCAATCTGTGTAGAATTTTTTTCACTTACAGTATCTGCCGTATGTGGAACGCACTTCCAGTGGAAGTTGTCAACAGTGAATCTGTTGACCAGTTCAAGTCAAGACTAGACAAAGTCTTGGAAAGTGGCCGTTTAGGGACGCAAAACAATTGAGCAGCCTTGTGCCCGCTCAATTGCTAGTTCAAAGGTACCCTCTTTGAATAGACCGTAAGGTCTCCTAGGGTACCTTGTTTCCTTGTTGTTACTCCTTGTTGTTCCCCAAGGCTCCGTGCTGGGCCCCCTACTCTTCATCATCTATGTAAACGACATAGATGATGGCATAACTGCGAGGATTTCCAAATTTGCCGACGATACCAAACTAGGTATGAACGTGGCAGACGCGGAAAACGTCGAGAGACTCCAAGCCGACTTGAGGAAACTCGGGGAGTGGTCAGACAAATGGCAAATGCCGTTCAATGTCGAAAAGTGCAAGGTGATGCACATCGGCTACAGAAATCCCCAAGCCGTCTACAGCCTCAAAAACTCGGCGCTCGAGAGCACAGACATGGAAAAAGACTTGGGAGTCGTGATCACCAGCGACCTCAAGTTTTCCAAGCAGTGCATCGAGGCGGAGAAGAAAGCCCAGAGAATCTTGGGGTATATCAAGCGACAGTTTGGGTATCGGAACAGGGAAATCGTTCTCACTCTCTTTAATTCCCTGGTCCGACCTCACCTGGAGTACGCAGTCCAGTTTTGGAGTCCATCCCTTCGGAAGGACATCGCCCGACTGGAGCGAGTACAAGCCAGGGCGACCAAACTGATCCCCTCGATCAGGCACAAAAGTTACGAAGCCCGCCTAGAAGAACTAAACCTCTTCTCACTGGAAACCCGAAGACGGCGCGGTCAATTAATCAAGGTCTTCAAAATCCTCCGAGGTATTGACCACGTAGGCAACGGGGACATGTTCCAACTAAGCGAGGGCGTAACGAGAAACCACGGCTACAAAATTGAGCTGCCGCGTTATCACCGGGACAGATGCGGGAACTTCTTCAGTTACAGTATCTGCAACGAGTGGAACGCGCTTCCGCCAGAAGTCGTGAACAGCGACTCTGTGGAGCAG
>CAXAKS010000344.1:0-75212 GCA_963969495.1 Ceratothoa steindachneri
GTGCAACAAGACCTGCTCATTTTGTCAGGGTGAGAAATCTTCCTTATTCTATGGAAGATGTGAGGAGGGTGTGCTCTGAATGCCTTCAGTGCGCCCCGCTTGAAGCATCAGTTCTACAAACCGCACCAAACTCCCCTTATCCAAGGCCATGCAGCCCTTTGAATATCTTAGTTTGGACATCAAGGGGCCTCTACCCTCGAACTCTAGAAACCGCTATATGCTCACGGTGCTGGATGAGTATTCTCGTTTTGTGTTTGCATTTGCCTGTCAGAACATGACTACTAGTACTATAATCCATTGTCTAAATCAGATTTTTGTGATATTTGGTATGCCTTCCTACCTGCATTCTGATCGCGGATCTTCGTTTATAGCCAAGGATCTACGTGAATTCTTGCACAATCTAGGCATCGCCACTAGTCGAACGACACCTTATAATCCTCGAGGAAATGAGCAATGTGAGAGGCATAATGCTATAATCTTGAAGCACATAACCCTTGCTCTGGCATCCAAGAACCTTGAAGAATGTCAATGGGAAACTGCTGCCTGACGTTATTCATTCTATTAGATCTCTGCTCTGCACAACCACCAATGCTACGCCACATGAGAGGCTCTTCTCGTAACAGCGCCAATCTCCCAGTAGCCATTCGTTGCCAACTTGGTTATCTGTTCCTGGACCCGTCTTACTACGACGTCACGTTCGCGCTAGTTAATATGAACCACTCGTTGATGATGATCAGTTGTTAGATTGCCGATGGACGCGAATCAACAATGTCAGTGCACGACTTGGCTCCGACTGGTAACGTATCAATATATGAGAGGCAAGAGGATCTCAACGTCGATCCTTCTACAGAGACTGGTTTGGTGGAGATTCTTCCGGTACCTACTGTCGATTCATCTGAGTTAAATTCTTCCAATGCTGCAGGTGATTAGAGTATATTTATCGAGGAAGGAAATATGAAGGTGGATTATCTTCCGGCCCGGGTATCTGGTGCTCCCACTAATCTTCAACGTAGGAATGAACCTTCCACCCCTGCGCTTGCTGGCCCGGAACAACTGTGCCAATCTACGTGGGGACGGTCTGGTGCTCCGGCTAATCTCCAACGTAGGGATGAACCCTCCACCCCTGCGCATGCTGGCCCGGAACAACTGCGCGGATCTACGCGGGAACGCTACAAGCCTCTTTGCTATATTGAACAATGATTATTCAAGGGAGGGGAGAATGTGATGATCTAAGCTTCATGTAACCTTATATGTATAATTATTTACTTATATTGTTTTTATTTTATGTTCAGACTATATTGATGTTTTGTTAGTTGAATAAAGCCTAGAGAAAGGTATTTACGCTTTATTATGATTACCGCAATAGTATTGCAGTAGCTCTTGAGAAGATATATACTAGATCACTAGAGTTTGGAGAAATACCTAATGATTGGAAATTAGCGAATGTAGTGTACTGCCATTTTTAAAGAGGACCCGAATAACTTTAAGCCGATAAGCTTAACTTCTATAGTTTGTAAAATTCTTGAGAAGATAGTTAAGAAGGGGATTTCTAACCATCTAGAGAGCGGTAGGTTAATAAACGATGCTCACCATGGATTCCTTACCTTTACCTTGATGAGGGTTTTTTTCCCTCATCAGTCTCCACTGCATCTTCCAACAAGGATAACAGAATGGATTACAAGTAATTTAACCATAGGTTGGCTAATTTCAGATGCAGATAGACTACCAATAACAAGATGGAACTAACAAAACTCAAAAAGTAGTGGACCCAGAAAAGTTTCAAGTTTGCGCTTAAAAATATGCGAGAACTCGCAGAAAGAAACTCTTTCAGGCAAAGAGTTCCATAAATTGATAGTTCTAAGTGAGAAGAAGCGAGCTCTGACATCAGTATTGTGGTGTCAGCATTGTGGTCATTTGTGGGTGTAGATAGCACTTCACCGCTATTAGAAATTGACTTTCTAAGGCATTTTAATATCTTAGTGGGATTGTGCGCGCGGCATACTTATTGGCGAACAAACCAAATTCATATCAGAAGTGAAATTCTCAGGACAGCATGCGGTAGCTTTAATTATGGACGCATAATGAAGAAATATGAGGTTCTGTACTGACCCACACCCGGTAATCCCTCCCCGTCATCGACGAATTCACTGACGCCTACAATTGAAACAGGTAGTGCTTCACCGACATTCGCACGGTCGAGTCCTCTTTCAATAGAGAAGCTAAATTTTCCCAAAGCAACTTTCGAAACACTATTGACGTAGGGAGTCGTGCGTTCGTCAAAATCACCATGGGCTTCGCCGAATCACATGGTTCCGAAGAAGTCGCCCTGTGAGTACAGAGTGGTCAGCAATTACCGAGCAATCAAGGCGATCACAAAAGCTGATAGGTATCTGTTGCCGCGAATTCAAAGTGAATCATGCCGACATAGAGAAGACTGTGGTAACAACGCCGTTTGGCTTGTGTGAGTACGTGAAGCTCTCATTCGGCCTCCGGAATGCAAGTTACACATTCCAACGGCGCATGGATAACCTGTTCCGAAGATTATGTTTCGTTTATGTGTATATAGACGACATCCTGATATTTTAAGACAACAGCGACGACCACTTAAAACATTTGGACCAAGTCTTCAAAGTCCTATTCGATAACTGTCTGATGATATCCCTGGAGAAATGCGAGCCGGCAAAGGAGGAAATCGATTTTTTAGGGCATCACATTTCAGTGGAAGGAATATGCCCACCGGCCAAGCAAATGAAGGAAATTGGAGACATGCCATTACAAAAGGACTACAAGGAACTTTGGGCATGTTGGGATACTACCCAAGAATGATTCCTAATTTTGCCTCAATTGGAGCCACGTTGACCAAACTTGTACGCCTGCAACCTAAGGCTCGTGAGCTCGAGTGAAATCTTTAGGCACGAGGAGCATTTGAAAATACCAAATCGGCTTTAATTGACCCCGTTAAACTCTGTCACCCGCTGCCCAATGATTCACCATACTAGCTGGTGACGGATTGCTCCCAATACGCGGCAGGTGCTGCCCTGCACCAAATGGTTGACGGATCACCATGACCGGTATCATTTCGTTCGAGCAAGCTAAGCCGGACGCAGCAAGCATACTCCACCTAAGACACAGAGCTCCTAGCGGCGTATCTTGCTATTATCCACTTCAGGCACTTGATTAAAAGCCGCCATGTTACCTTGTGCACTGATCATAAGTCATTAGTATCGGCTTTTTCATCGTCATTAAGTGCAAAAACAGACAGGCAGCAACGCCATTGGACAGCCATTTTGGAATACATCAGCAACCTAGCCTACGAACGTGATCAGGACAACGTAGTCGCTGACTGCCTTTCAAGGTACGTCAATTCGGTACAAATTGACTCTCCTGACATCTGAGCTTTGGCGGCAGCGCAAGAGGATGACGAAGAAACCAAGGAATTTAACTCGCGAGGTAACATCAAGATACCAACGACTGTTTGTCCCTATGGCGTGCAGAAGGACTATCTTCAATCAATTACATAATCTGTCACACCCTGGAGTCAAGGCTTTACTTCGTCTATTCAAATCTCGATATTTCTGGCCCACTATAGACAGGGATATGCGCTCATGAACAAGGGTGTGCCTACCATGTCAATCTTCAAAGATTAGTCGCCACACGAAATCCCCGACCCTGTCCATTGGTATTCCATCTTCAAGGTTCGAAACTGTGCATATTGATATAGTTGGACTACTACCACCGTGTACATTGCCTAGTCAACCCTACCCCTCGCACAATCGGCATTTACTAGCGTGCTTCGAACGAGCGACGAGATGGATCGAAGAGCTACTGATCCCGGACATAAGTGCCGCAAGGGTAGCGTTAGCTTTCCTAGACGGGTGGATTTCCAGATTTGGATGCCTGCTTTACGTAGTGACCGACAGAGGCGCCAATTTGAATCCGAACTATTCAAGGAACTATCTGTCTTCATTGGTTTCCATCGTCTCCACACCACGGTGTACCGCCCGTCCACGAACGGGATAGTGAAAAGGGCACGCAGGACTTTGAAGTCTTCCATAATGGGTCGTCAACAAAGCTAGTTGGTGGCACTTCCAATTATCCTTTTGGGCATTCGCTCTTTGCCCAATGACTCGGGATTTTCATATTTCAGGGCAGTCACGGGAACCACACTCCTGTGCTCGAACCCCTTAGTTTCATCATCGTCATCGAATACCGACTCTAAATTTATTAAAGAATTGGCATCAACTATGGAACAAGTCAATTTCACGCAGGTATCCCTAGGGCACCTGCATTCGGTGTCCAAGCCTTTCGTGCCCCCAAATATTCGTGAAGCAACTCATGTGTGGGTCCGTTTAGACCGCGTTCGCAAACCACTAGAAGCGCCATATGCTGGCCTTTTCCCGCTGATTGAGCGCGACAGCAAAGTTTACAAATTAGATTTCCCTGACGGAAAAGGGGATACTGTCTCAGTGGACAAACTGCAACTGGCGAGATTACCTTCCTTGATTAATGATAACGTGCCGGGTGATCAGCAACTCCCATGGACTCAGGCTGAGAACAGGAGAAGGATCGGGTGCACTTCACCTCGTGTACTACATGGCATGGAAGACCATGATGCCTCAGGAAGTCGACGGGATACCTCTACATGAACCCGAGAGATTAACGGCAAGCCGGACGTTTTCACGCGCTCCGGGAGATGGGGAACGTTTGCCAAAAATCCGTTATTTATATATTTCTGAATCTTTTTGCAGGAACTATTGTAGCGGAATATTTTAATGAAAGAGGAAGATGCATAAATATAAACAAGCATCGCTACTCTATAGCTTTCATGCGTGTCATATTGTGTATTTGTATTGTCGTAATTATAACATTTGTATTGCAATCTTAAAAAGATTGGACTAAATTGTGAAATAAACTATATATTTCAATGTATTGAATCATATATTATTGTATTGTATGGCAGAACATGGCATAATGTATAGGCCCGTTTTGAGTACAAGTGTATGTATGTAAGTATCGATGCTCTGTGCGTATGTTAAAATGCTGTCAGACATTAGGTGTGCTAAAAATATGCATTTTATATGTACCTACCGATGTATTTGTTATGCGTTATTTTCTCAACAACTTTATTACCGATAGGGGAGTTGTGTAGGGCTCGTGTTATAGCATAGGAGGCCTGCTGGCACCAAATTGCAGAATTTAATAGGCGCAGCGAGAAACTCCACAAATGGACGCTCGGTGAATTTATCAAATCTTAATAAATTGTCTTGCATGTAAATAACGGAAATAATATGTCTAATGTGATAATAAGGAGATGAAAATATATATGTTAATTTGTATATATTAATTCGTATAGAGAATGAGGAAATGAAAATACATATGTTAATTTGTATAAATAGAGATGAAGCAAGCGATTTGTAGAGTCGCGCGTGGGAACATACAAAATCCGAACGCGGAAAGCAGATATAAGTTTGAACACTTGAGTCAATACGATGAACAAACATTCGCGTCTTAGGAAAGATTGATCTGAAAACGGGAGGCAACAAAAGGGTTGAGCAAATACAGACTTTGACAAAGTGAAATTTTTTCACAGATCTGTAACTAACGATTCATATAAGTGAGATAGAACCCCTACTTACTGACCGCAAAGTATTCGTGACGTGCCGCTTGCCACTTTAATAGGAGAGAATAAGAATAGATATATATATATATATATATATATATATATATATATATATATATATATATATATATATATATATATATATATATATATATATATTGCTATGTCCTTTTCGAAGGACCTATTTACCCCGATTACCGGGAAACCTTCGGTAAGCCCAGCCTAAATCATAACCCTCGAGGAGAATTATTAATAAATCAGGAACAATTCGACGGAGGTATAAAGTAAGCCCAGTTCCCAATGTCCTCACTAGCCGTCGTGCGCAATAGCAACGAGGACTCTTCAATACACTCACCATTGTGTATTATAATATATTTACATATCTCAGATAATTTTAACTCTATTCTATGAACCGATATTACAGATATATGTTATAATTTCCTTTGGCTGGACTTTGTGTTTACCTAACTGCTTCGAAGACTCCCGTCTTCTGATAACTATATCTCGAGACGCGAATTGTTCGCTTATACATCTGCTCTTATTGGCATAGGTGTCCAATTTGATAGCTTTCGTGTTCGTATATTTGTGCCTACTCGCGCTACTCCGACGACCATTCGACACATTTTATTCCTACAAATTAATATATATATATATATATATATATATATATATATATATATATATATATATATATATATATATATATATATATATATATATATATAGGTGGGCGCGATAACGAAAAATGTATCACGATAACCGATAAATCGATAACGATAATCTTATCAGCAATAACCGATACTCGATAACTGGCGATAAATTTATCGCCCAATAAGTTGATACCCGCTAAATCGATAAATCCAAAATTCCGTTGGCCTTGCAAGCTTCATCAACTTGTTTTGCCTTTTCAGGATGAATCCTGTTGAAGTGGCTCTTCAGGTTGGCCTTGGTGCACTTGTTCACCTTTACCTCAGTTATCTTGGAGAGGCAGGACAAGCACTAGAAGATGTAGCTGTCGCCAACCATCTTCTTGTACTTCACCCACTTGCCAAGGAATGACCAGGGTGACTGAGGCTCAGTCTCAGTGAGCTCAGAGTCATTAGACTCTGCTGAGTCTCTTTGGCTTGATGCGGGCACAGTTTCTTGCGACGCCATCACTAATTTAATACTATAAGTGTTCAAAACGTTAATAAACGGATATTAAAGAATAGCACCGAATAGTACATGCATTCATATACACGTGCACAAGAAATTAGAACGGAAGAAACAAGGGAACATAGAGAAAAAATCATCAAAGAACGAGTAAAACCTGTAGCGCGCAGGAGCAACACCTCGTGACCTCTCGTCTAACAGCTGGTGAGAGACTGAAGCTGAGTGAATGTTTTGAAAAGACGTCAAGACTGGCTGCCCCACACTCCGTTCAGTATACGTTCGGTCCTATTTGTGCCTCCAAGGCACGCGCGGCTCACCCCTGTACTAAACTGGAACCAAAAACTGAAATTATCGATTATCGCTAGTTTGGAACCAAAAGTATCGGCGATACCGATGAATCGATAACGCAGAAAAAAATATCTAGATGATATCTCCCTATATTGCAACAATTTTAAAAATAATTTCTCTGACTTATTTAGATGATATATCTCTTATTTTTCAACCCTCTAACCCACAAGGGCATGTCATGTACATCATGGCAGCCTTGCTACGACTGACATTTGGAGCATTGTGTGCCATCACAGCGCCACTGTTTGCAGGAGGATCCATGGTTATATTTTTTCCGCACATTTATATTAACTCCATCTTCACAAAATACTTTACAAATCAGTCCTTAAAAACCTTTTGACTATTTTAATTTTGAGACAAAATCAACCCCTAAAAGATTCTTATTTGCAATTTTCTAAATGACATAGACCATTTTGCCGAACCACCAGGATTCCAGATTCTCCATTCACACACATCATCACACACGACATCATCAGTTTCACCAGCCCATTACGATTCCAGATACTCGATTCATGCCTTCGTAACATCAAGATATTATCCCTCTTACTGGACCTCCAGGATTACAGATTCTCGATTATGTCATCATCGTGACATCATGACATCGTCGCTTTTCAGAGTCACCAAGATTCAAGTTTGTGACTACAAATACGCGTTGATCTTTTGTTAACTGCATGATTAAAAAGGTTCTATTGAAGTAAACTTTTACAGAGAAACGCTTTCATTTGCTTAGTAAGCAATAATGATGAGACCATACCACAGCGTGGCGAAAAAACCACTGTAAAATGGCTTAGGATTAGCTTGAAGAATCGCAGAGTGACCTAGTCTACCTAGGCTCCCTACGCTTCTCTTGAAAGTGCACGGTGGCCTAGCCTTCCTAGGCTTCGTTTCATTATTTTACTTCCTTGCGCAAACATATTTTTAATAGCCTCCACTAAACCCATTAGTGTATCAATATCATAAAAGGGAATTTAATGAAATTTCCAGAATCGACAGATAAATAGTTGTTAAATAAAATACTTTTGCAGGACCCCAAAATCTTCAATAGTTTTTTAGTTATATTAATTCAAAGTAAGGTTAACTTTGTTCTGGGACACCCGGTATAAGTGAAAGTACTCAATAGCGAGTTATGGTATATGATTGTATAACCATTCTATAGGAGCATATAATTTATTTGCGAGATTAGTTTCGGTATGAAGTTTACCATATGGAATGGACACAATAGTCGCTACACAGCCTCAGCATCCCGACAAAAAAAAAGCCGGATAAAAAGAGGTCATTAATCAGGGGGTGTGGTTGTAAGATCATTAACTATACTGTTTACGATCAGGTTCCGGAAATAGGAACTACATTTAAATTGACCTTCCGAAAGATTGAAATTCGGAATTTCTCCTATTAGTATCGATTCTACAATTTTTCTTTTGCGGAATTTTTTACAATTCTATATTATTTGCGACCTTGAATAATCTATTTGGTGGTTGTAATTGCTGATGTAGTTAAAAATATTGGATGTAGTACTGCTTCGCCTGACATCACCTTTATGTTCATAAATATATTCGTTATTTTAATGTTCTCCCAGTCTCAACTATATTGAATGAGGGGAAGTTAGTGGATTCACACGAGATTAGATATACACCTGCCTCATTTGGCTGATCCATGGACTTAGTCGAAGTGAAATATTTGAGGATAGAATAAGAGTATTTAAACGTGGTTCGACCTGGAGAAATAACTGTTTACTTCTTTGAGGAGGGGAGAAAATGGGAGGGATAGAAAATTCGTGCTACTCACTTTGTTTTTATTCTTGGGGCGGTAGTATGTAGATTTAGCTTTAGATAAACTCGCATTGATGAAGTGGAGGGAATAATTTAATTCGATGAATCCGCAGGTTGTATATAAAATTTCGCCTTCTAAAAAGCAAGGATCACAGATTCTAAGTGCTCTCACGAACATATTACTTGCAAGGGCGTTTTTTACATCATGATGTAAAAATAAATGTATGTAAGAGTTAGAATGGGTCGGTTTACGGTATATACTAAAGCTGATTTGGTCAATGGTTCTTACAATTATGACATCGAGAAAGGCTATACAATTATCTTTTTCCCATTCTACTTTAAATTTGATGGTAGGATGGAGGTCGTTAAGATTTTTAAGGAAATTGTCGAATGAATTTAAACTTTTTATAGGCCAAATCGATATGACATAGAATACGTACCTAAACCATACAAAATTTGGATGTGGAATAACAGAAAGGAGTAAAGTAACTTCAAAATGTTTCATAAAAGATTACATAATATGGGCGATAAGGGATTACCCATGCTAAGTCCATATTTTTTTACGGAAGGAGCCCATTTCACCAATGAATACATTGTCAGTAACACAGCTTAACAAGATTTCTAATTTTATTTTTGCCTACTGGGGGCTTTAATATCAGATTGTCTAATACCTTAGATAGAACTGTAGGGGTGCGAAGAGCCCCCCGTCCCATAGAACATCGAGGTCTTCATTAACTGGGACATTGGTGAACAGGCTATCTACATCAAAGCTAACTAGGCGGCAACTTCTGTTAATTTTTCTAAATTTTTCAATGAAATCAGAGAATAGATTATGTGTGAAAGAGAGGTCAATCCAACGGCGTCAGCGAGACGGGAGACTAACCACTTCGAGAGTCTGTATGCATACGAGTCAGTACACGATATAATGGGTCGGAGTGGCGTTCCTCTTTTGTGGGTTGGTAGGTTTGAAACAATGTAGAAGGTCTGGGTTGGATCGTTTAAGCAATTTTGTGAGTTTTGTTGAAGATCTCAGTTTTATTACTCAATGGGTTGGAATATAATTTCACATAAATGTTTGTATCACTGAGTAAATCCTGTAATTTTTTCTTATAAGAATGTTTGTCTAACAGAACAATTTGGTTAGTTCTAACGGATTTTGTTACCACAATATTTTTGTTAGAATTAAGTAATTTTAGGGCATTCATAAGGCGACTATGGATCTCTGAATATTTCACACCCTCACTATGGGATAAAGCACCAACTACAAAACCACTTTAAAACTCAATTTTCGACTGATCACTTCCACAAAATTTATTTATAGAAAGGATATAATTAAATGAGAATGAATCACTATTTTTAAATGCGAAGGATAGGCAGTTCTCGTAAATAAATATGCTCCTAAACAGTGATTCACTATCATATATATATATATATATATATATATATATATATATATATATATATATATATATATATATATATATATATATATATATATATATATATATATATATATATATATATATATATATATATATATATATATATATATATATATATATATATATATATATATATATATATATATATATATATATATATATATATATATATATATATATATATATATATATATATATATATATATATATATATATATATATATATATATATATATATATATATATATATATATTTATATCTATATATATATATATATATATATATATATATATATATATATATATATATTTATATATATATATATATATATATATATATATATATATATATATATATATATATATATATATATATATATATATATATATATATATATATATATATATATATATATATATATATATATATATATATATATATATATACACGAGGTTCGGTCAATAAGTTTTGCAATTCGGGTATAAGGAACCGAGATATGAGGAAAAGTGTTTTATTATTTTTCAATATAACTACCCTCGACTTCAAGGCACTTGCGCCACTTGTCCCTGAGGCTTCGAATTCCCGACAACCAGAAATCTCCCGACTGCTGTTCAATCCACTCCTGGACGGCGAGCTGGACATCTTCATCGTCCCCAAAACGGCGTCCATGCAGTGCAACCTTGAGCTGGCGGAATAAAAAGTAGTCGCTAGGGGCCAGATCTGGACTGTAGGGGGAATGGTTGAGCTCCTCGAATCCGCACTCGCGCTGCGCAGCTTGTGCGACTTTGGCCTTATGGACAGGGGCATTGTCGTGAAGGAGCAGGACACCGCGTGTCAACTTGCCGCGCCGCTTCTGACAGATGCACTTCCTCAACCCAACCAGTTCCTCGGCGTAATATTGGCCTGTGATGGTCCTTCTACGAGGCGCATAGTCCACCATCAACACTCTCTCAGAATCTCAGAAGATAGTGGCCATGATCTTCCCGGCTAAGGGTTGGGTCCGGAACTTGATAGGGGTCGGAGAGCCCCTGTTCTTCGAGGCCATGCTTTCGAGCTTGGTCTTGGGATTCCAGTGATGGACCCACGTTTCATCACCTGTCACTATGCGTGACTCGAATCCCGCCAGGTCTTGGTTGTACAGGGGCAGCAGCTCTTTCGAACTTTGATGACGTTGAAGTCGATCATGGGGCGTGAGGTTTCTAGGGACCCAACGGGCAGAGCCCTTGCTTATGGCCAAATCGTCGTGGGTGATGTTGATAACACTTCCATGTGATATTCCAAGTTCTCGCTCGATTTCTTCGACCTTTCCTCGTCCATTTTCGAGGATCATCCTCTCCACACGGGCCACATTGTCCTCGTTGGTCACGTCTAGTGGGCGTCCTGGACGGGGTTCATCTTCAAGAGACTCATGACCATGGCGGAACTCCCTATTCCAGCGAGAAATGGTTGCATAGGAAGGGGCGGTGTCGGTGTACACTGCAACCATGCGTTCATGGATCTCTTTTGCATTCTTGCCTTCCTCGGTCAAAAATTTGATCACTGCGCGGTGCTCAACCTTCTCCATTGTTGAAAAAATTGTGACTGACGATCTGCGATCAGCTACTGCTTCTTAAATAGACGAGGCAGGAGCGTGCGGCTGCAGGTCCTGACTTGTCATAACTTGTCCTTACCTCACCTACAAACAGCCATCCCCCTTTCTCTGTTTTGCCCTACGATTCGCAAAACTTATTGACCGCCCCTCATGTATATATATATATATATATATATATATATATATATATATATATATATATATATATATATATATATATATATATATATATATATATGACACTTGAACTCTTTTTAAATAGGTAAGAGCGTAAATGCAAAGCTACAGTTGGCGATAAAATACAAACAATGAAATTTGAGGACTGGAAATGCATTATCTTGTCAGACGAATCACATTTTTGCCCGAATGTGAATGATGCCGGACGTACATCGCGTTCATCGTAGACCTCATGAGGCTATCAAGGAAGACTGCATGAAGGTGAGGTTCAAGCGGCAGTAGACTCTGATGTACAGGGATGGGGTGGGAACTGTGTGGAAATGGGTCCCTTGGTTGAAGTGGCAAACAATTTGGGCTAGTATGCCAACATCGAGCTTCTAGACGATCAGGTTTTGCCTTTTGTCTTTAATCTTAACGCGTAACGTAAATATTCTAATCCCTGTCTTCCAAGATACCAACTCCAGCATTAACTGGGCTTGAACTGTGACTGACTCGTATGATGAACATTCCGAAACAATCGCACATTTGGATTGGTCCTTAAAATCACCGGATCTAAACCTAATCGAAAATCTATGGAACTACCTCGAACAACGTGTCAAACGTCAGGAACAGCATCCATATAATCTGGTCAAATTGCATAATTCTTTGATACAAGAGTGGCTGAATATTGATGTCCCCTACGCCCACAAAGTTATCAGGTGGCAACTGTACATCAGTGGGTTCTCTGCGTCCCAGGTCACATTCCCCTTTGCAATCCAGGTTTCTTCAATTTCTCCCCATTTTAATTGTTATTTAATAATTTTACTACCATTATACTTTTGCAGTGGTAATTATTAAAACTAGCTGAAAATAAATTGCTTTATCAATTGCAATCAAATCAAAAGGTTCTTTTTTCAATGGATCATGAAACTGTAATTTGATTTAATACCCAAATATGCTGTTAGGAAGGTCAACAGTGTTTTATTAAGTATCATAAAAAGAGAAAACAAAATCCTCGCAACACAACGCATACATTTGATTCAATGCTCATTTTTATAAAAGCATAGAAACTAAACTAAAAATAGAGGAACAATTTCTGTTAGTTTTGGTCTTGAACTTTGTGATGGGAACAGGAAATACCTCTTATAGGCTAATGATTAGGCTTTTGGAGAATCTCCTTTTCTTATGTTTGTTTATATTCTTTTTATGCTCGTATGGTCACCACGCGCACAAGAGTTGACACATGCCAGTTTTTTTTTTTAGTTAACATATTCATCACAGGACTGAAGAAACATTTAACCAAATATTTTGTTAGTTGTTAAATCACTCACTGAGCCTCTGTAGCTAATTTGCAATATTTGGCAACAGCGAGAGGATCCATCCCCATGGACTGTTGTTTGGAAGCATGAATAACTTCCACACTTTTTGCATGTCAATTATCTCGGTGATCTGATCAGACTCCAGTTGTTGCCAGTTAGTCTATATTTCCTAAAATAAAACTAGAGCAACAAATCAAAGAAGGAAAATTCAAGTGCTTAAGATTAATGAATCTGTCGTTCAAGTCATCATGGAGGTTTGGGGAGATTTTTTAAGATTATTTATGAAACATGTTGCAAGAGATTACATTCAGTGAGAGGTGTGAAGTGAAAAATTTATTCTTTAAGACTTGAGCTTTAGAAAAACAACATTCTGGTTTTGCAGTCCATGAGAGTCTTCTATTCACTTTGTAAAGTTCTTTGTCTAATGCATTTAATTTGCCAAAATTACGAGTAAGAGTCAGACAAAGTCAAGTTCTTGTCTTGGTTGGATTTCCTGAACTGAAAGTCAAACGATCTCTACAGAAGTCCAAAAAAGTACCAACAGGGGAAACTTGCCTTTTGATAGCATTCTTACATGGGTATGGATACCTATATAACTATTGGCTGTCAGAGTTGTTAACTAACGCTGTACAATTACTTAAGTAGTGTACTCAGGTAACTTTGTTATACTTTTACTTCCTAAAAAGTACTCACTAATTTGAACACTTTCACTTCTATTGCATATTTTTTCTTATGCTACTTCTACTTAATTACATTTGACAGCATAGAAGTATTCGTTACTTCTCAGTTAATTTTGGCCTATCATAGACGTAGAAGCAAAAGTCAGACGATGACCAATCACAAGCGTGTACTCTGGTTTGAACCAATCATAAGAGCTTGTTTATGTTTGGGCCAATCACATGTATCCTTTCATACCCGATAAACAATTCGTTTGTCTCTCCCACTTTCCCGCCTGAGAGATGGCGTCAGTTTATTAAATTATTCTTGGATGTAGAAAGAATATTGAGGATTGTTCAAGAAGATGGTGAAAATGCCATAAAGAATGTGTGTGCTGCATCCAGATCAAAATATAGGTATATACAAACCTGTAAACGAAAGAGAAAGCTATATACATATTAAATCATTGTACTATCTGTTCATCAGTACATTATGTACTATACTTAGTAGCAATATGTTCTTCATTCATCACTTACAGTTTTTACCATTCAACCACTTTGACAGCTGTGATATGTTTGATGTATTGTCTTATTACTATAACTTCAAGAACCTTAATATTGTATAATCATAAGTATGTGGTTTTACTGGTATGGTAATTTTCTTCAAGGCTAAACCCCGTAGAACTGGATTCCTGAAGGAGTAATACATTGCTTTGAAGCCAGTAGCCAAATCATTGGACACCCTTAAATCTGAAAAGAGTAAACATATAGGAATGCTTCTTCCAACGCTGCACCAATTGTTGACTAAGCTGAAGATCAAGACTTCGGCTGACCTGAGCCTTACTCTCATCACCTGCCTTCTGTCAGCAATAAGACATCGATTGATTTGCTCAGATGCTGGATGATCCTGAACTTATTGCTGATGCTATTTTATTGCCAAAATTTAAGAACATTTGAACAGTCGATGGCAATACCATCAGCAAAGGTATCATTTTAGGTTAAATTAAGATTTAAAGTAATAAGATTGAAGAGGAGAAGGCACTCATCCACACAGAGATAGTTTGCGGATTAATCATAGTTTGTTTCAGGTTTCAGTCATAATGCAACGAGCCTTGTTGATTGAAACTTTTCTATAAGTAAACCAATTTTTATTCACAATGTTGTTTGGGCTCTTAATTTATTTTCTGCCATTTCAGGTTTGGGATACATCAATCTGTGTCTAGAGAAGAAATCTAGTGTCACTGAAGAGGTGTTGAGGCCGGTAATAGTCAGATGATGAAGACTTCCTTTCTTCAAGGAAAACAAAATCACAGCCCAGGGTTACACAAGAAATTGACAGGTACTTGTCATGCCCAGGGAGTGATATATAAATTCTGAGAAGCTTTCCTGCATTGTTAAATACCCCACTACTTGCATCTGCTGCTTGAGAGCGCCTGTTTAGCTCTGAAGGGCTAATTTTCGCCCCAAAACTTTCGCCGTTAGATAGGCAGAACTTTGAAAATCAGTTGCTTGTAGAGCTGAATAAAAAATATGTCAGTAATTAATTCTTTTGTATATTCTTTACTTAATAATTAGTTTAGTTGACTAGACTCTTATATTCTGAAATTCTGATAAACTGGATAATTCTGTAGTTAATTTTACTTTTCATATAAACTAGACTTTCTGATCAATAGAGGGATATTTACAGCTTGATTGTTAAGTCCAGTTTAACTGAATTCTAATATATAAGGGTGAGTATAGCGGGTATAAAATGGTTTACTGTACAGTATACTAAATAGTGTCTGAGGTGATGGGTACTTTACTATGTACCATTACTTTTTACTTGTCCTACTTGAGTACTTCATGAATAAGATACTTTATTACTTTTACTTAGGTACATTTAAGTTTGGGTACTTTTACTTGTACTTTAAGTAAAAAAATATGTCAGGGTAACAATACTTTTACATAGGTATCAAAGCAGGGTACTTTTTACAACACTGTAATGGCTGTACAACAATTCAGATTGGGCTGGGTCTGAAACATCGCTAAATGTTAATTCCTTTTCACTAAATGCTTTACTCGCTATACTAGTCTGGAACTGTCACTAACTGTAAAATTTGATGAAAAAGATTCGATATGAAGTTATTTTCCAGTATTGATCCTCATTCTATCTGAGACTCGCTGCCAATTCCCGATTCGTATATTCAGGCAATAGTGATATCGAATTCCTCCTCTAGAACGCCAGATATTGGCAATTTGCAATAGCCAGTTATCTCCAAATGCTACCCCACTATCATAGAAAGAAGGGAGATCTTTTCAAACCTCAATAATTTAATTGTCTCCAAATCCCCCCCTCCCCCACGCCTCAATGCCTTCCCTAGAAGCCTAGTACCTCCAGTTTAAGAATACTAATGTACATCATAAGGCGGGCCTAGTTCATTCGATACTTACCTATTTTTTTTTAATTCGCCTTTTTCCGGAAACCTTTTGGATTCACAACTTAAATAATAGTTATTTAATACCTAAACTCTTTTAAGACATTAAAAAAGGCTCGGTAATTTTAATATATAATGAAAAAATCATTAATATACATGAAATTTACAAGCGCTAATTGCCTATAATTTCTTAGTCCTTCTTTACCTTTAAAAAAAAAATCGTTCTTAAAAACTCAAATAAATCTATAATACAATTTAAATTTCATTATGATATAATTAAAATATAATTCCATCTTATATGTATATCTGAATGGAGGCAAATATACTTTATTAAAAAAAATCAAATGAAAATATTGTTTTGTTAGACGTTCGAAAGGGGATACTTAAGTTCCTGTAATATTTTAAGCTTTAAATTACTAGCAGTGATAACAGAGAGGGTGAGTAATTCTTCATCGCAATTACCACCAACATACAGAGCTCTTGCTAGCCGAGTGGATACGGCGTCGGTCCGCTATCGTCGCGGTACTGAGTTCGATCTTTGCAAGAGCGGGCATATACATCAATATCCGGTTGGGATCCACCTGGATAAAGGCAGGTTGGCGAACCACTGCTATTACTACCACCCACACAGGTGACACGTGTGACCAAAGTAGCGATAATTGACCGAGGCTGGAACGTTCTCCTTCGTCCTCCGTAGCATCTCACCATCACAGCGACATCATCTCAATGGCAAAGGCTAAACGCGCCTTTGCCATTTTCGTAAAATGCATGGGTGAAACGACTCCCTAAAATTCCCTACTTCTGCTTTACTTCCGCACTTTTACCCACTAAAATGTGTAGGTAAAAGAGGAAGGAGGGGGGTGGGGGAAATGTGAGTATATAATGGATCGTCCTTTTTATATACATGGAATCAAAATTATTAAAAAACTTGCTAATCGTTTGTTGCCAGACGTAAGAAACTCCCGAGAAATATCTGGTTGGCCTCATAATGCAAATGCCAGATAAATGTTTAAAGGGTAACGTTACGACAGCAAAATCAGTTGAGTATTGATCTTCTCCCACTACCTCGCTTCAGTTCAATTGAAATTGCAAAACGAGGGTACAGCCCAGACGAATGGAAATGTCACTTGCTACCTGAGGTAAACTTAAGCAACATAAAGTGTGGTTAGTTGCCGGATGGACTCACGATATGGGCTCTATAAATTCTCATTTAGGTCCAACGGTTATTTAATTTTTAAGTTTGATAGCGCAAATCGTGGGTGAAATCCCACGACTGGGTAATGAAATTTAAATAAAGATAAGAATGATCCCCCGACCGGATAATGAAATTTAAATAAAGATAAGAATGATCCCCCGACCGGATAATGAAATTTAAATAAAGAGAAGAATGATCCCCCGACCGGATAATGAAATTTAAATAAAGAGAAGAATGATCCCCCGACCGGATAATGAAATTTAAATAAAGAGAAGAATGATCCCCCGACCGGATAATGAAATTTAAATAAAGAGAAGAATGATCCCCCGACCGGATAATGAAATTTAAATAAAGAGAAGAATGATCCCCCGACCAGATAATGAAATTTACATAAATAACAGAATGACAAGCCCGATCACACCAAGAGCCGGTTCTCGTTGAGGGGGGAAGAATGGTAATAGTAGTGTGTTTAGTCACCAGCCACTAAGTGGGGGTGATGAGGGGCACGTTCCACGTCATGGGGGTGTGGATATGGGTAGTCCCATGAATTAGCTCAGCGTTTCTGAGAATTGGCGGCCAGCTTGCTCTCGCACGCTTAACTTTTGTGTGCGCTTACGCAGGGAATGAACCCGACACCTTGGCACTGGAAGTCCAACGCTTCATCCACCGAGCTAGCGATTACTCGGTCCTACCGCGTTACAGAGAATTGTCGAAGGATCGGAGGGACGGGGGAGGATAAGAGGTATAGAAGGTCGCATCATGGGTAAATAATCCGTGAGCCACATGCGGACAAAACCGCAACCAGACCAGTGGTATTGAAAATGGTATTCAGGGTATTATACGATGCAATAAAAAATACACCCATTAATCTTATATTCAGGGGTTCTATAGGGGTTATGTCGAAATCCCCATAGGCGAGGGGGCTCAAATTTGTACTGTTAAGTCCCTATTTTGTATATGTACAATGTTCTGTAGAGGGGCGATTGTGCCTTACAGACCCCAATGTTGGAGTTTTACTGTGGTGATTGCCTTCTTCTCTCTTCATCTCACTTTGATCCACGAGGGAATATTCCCGACTGAGGGAGAAAGATGGTATTATACCTTTCAGAATGTTTGCATTGCATTATTATCATTATCATTATTACTATTAATATAATTATTTATTAGTTAGTATAATTATTATTGTTATATAAATTCCCATTATTATTATTATTATATAAATTTTCTGGGTACTTGAGGTTAACGTTGCATCTATTTAATAAAGTCACTTAAATTCTGGTTTGGGCTTATTTGACAACCCTTCCTCGCGAAAGCCCAAATTTCGGTGTATTTATTAAGTGGGGGAGAGTGGTACAGGACCTGTGAAATTGAAGAATGCCAACCTGCACTCATGGTTAAAAGAGGTTCGAATGAATATTGCGATGATTAGGAAAAACAATAATTGGCTCGAGGCTACGAAAACAAGAGGCTGGATTCAATCTAGCTCAAATTTCAGCACTAGGAACCAGACACATTTCAATACAGGTTTACAAAATACCATAGCTGGACGCGACTTAAATTTTCTCAGGTGCGATTTTGACTTTGTGACTCTATTTTTGCCCCTCCTCCCCCCGCCCCCTTTCCCAGTGCGACTTGCGACTGCAACTTTTTTTGCCGGTGCGATTCCGTTAAATTACAAAGTAAACTTTAACGCGATAACAGAAACATGCTTTTATAAGGCAGAAAACCATTTTTATTATTTTTTTAATTTTTTAGTTAAAACAGCCTAAACTTATATCTATAGGTCATCCTCCTTCTCCTCCATGTTCTGGTGGCCCATCCTCTCCTCCAGGAGGTCCATATTTCCTTTGAGGAACACAAGCTCCTCAAAGTTAACCTATTGGCCCTGAGGACGTCTCCGGCCGTTCTGAATAGCCTCTGCACGGCTGCAGAGCTGAGGAGAGGGGTATTGTACTTAATTGGTAGGAGAAGAGGGACCAGGCCAGCTCGCCTTTAGAGGGCACCCACTCATACATGGACTTCCTCATGACCTCCCTCACACCCTGCTGCTGGTTGGCCGGGCCTCTAGCAAACAACGTGTTTGAAGACAGACGCAGTGCCTGGCAGAGCCCCGCTGACTTCAAACAGAGGGGATACGGCGTGGAAGCCGACCCCCCTCTTGGGACTTGGAGCCATCCGTATACACTGGCACTGTTCCAGCGTGACACGAAGTGTGCTCCAAAAAAGGTCGAACGCAATACTCCCGGCGCTGTACAAGCTTTGGGAGCAGAGGCGTGGCGACAAATAGCCAAATGTGGTACCCTCCAGGGTGGCGTTCTGGGCAGACACAGGGGCGCCAATGGCCCGAGAGCTATACCAAGCTCTCGAAAGAGTTTCTTTGCCCTAAACCCAAAGGGCTTAGGGTATGACTGGCGTCTCTCGGCGGCATAGGCACCATCGAGATCACGGCGGATGCAGTGATAGGAGTTGGCGACTGAAGAAAGCGCCGTGCTCGCGCGTACAGGCGAGTGATGCCCTGCACGCGGCGTAGAGTAAGTGGCAACTCCCCAGCATCGACCAACAGGCTCTCAATGGGGGAAGTGCGGAAGGCACCGGTCGCAAGGCGAAGGCCGAGGTGGTTGATCGATTCCACCTTCCGAAATAAACGTTCGGCTGCGGATGCATAAAACTCGAATCCGTAGTCGAGCTTAGAACGAACAAAGGATCGATAAAAGAGTAAGGCAGTAGCCCTATCAGTGCCCCAAGCGCTGAACGTCACGAAACGAAGAATATCCATGGCGCGGGTACAAGAGACTTTAAGGCTGCGAATATGAGCCTCCCAGGTGAGGCGTCTACAAATACAAGACCAAGAAAACGGTGCGATTCAACCACTTCCAGGCGCACCCCATTAAGAAACAAATCTGGCTCGGGGTGGAGCCGTGGATGGCGGCAGAAATGCACCCCCTTAGTCTTAGCCAAACAAAACCGAAACCTGTGCGCTTCGGCATAGCGAGAGACGCGGTTCAATGCCTGTTGGAGTCGATGCTTCAGAGTTGGCATCTGGGCCGCACCAAAAGAGCTCGAAAGGTCGTCCACGTAGAGCGTAGCGAGAACATCTTCCGGCAGCACTGAGGTGATGCCGTTAAATGCTCAGGGCAAAGAGTGTGACACTAAGGACACTTCCCTGCAGGACACCCTCTTCCTGCTCCCTTGGGCCGGAGAGGGATCTCCTCACCAGTATGCGGAATCGATGATCTCGCAAAAATTCAGATATAAACATTGGGATGCATCTCCTCGCCCCCATCATGTGGAGAGTCTCCATGATACCGTATCGCCATGCGGTATCATAGGCCTTCTCCAGATCGAAAAACACCGTGGCGTAATGCTGTCTACGAATAACGTCATCGCAGACGGCCTTTTCTAGTCGGAGCAGAGCATCCGACGTAGAGTGGAACTTGCGGAGGTCACACTGTGCAGAAGACAGATGGCCTCCGCTGTCCAGGAAAAAGGCTAATCTAACATTTACAAATTTCTTCATCAACTTGACACGCAAGAGGTTAGAAAGATCGAGTGGAAATCGGCCGGAGTAGAGTGATATCTCCCCGGTTTGCGAAAGGCGAGCACAGTAGCGATTCGCCAGGAATCTGGGAGAAGACCCTCCACCCAGATCCTGTTTAACAAATCTAACAGAAAGGCCATGCCTTGCTCACCCAGGTGTCAAGGCATGGCGTACGGGACATCGTCCGGACCATAGGCGGTGTCCGCGCACGATGCAAGAGCGGAGCGCAACTCATTCACAGTAAACCTGTCGTTGAAGGGTTCTCCGCCTTTCGAGGTAAAGTCAAGCCGGCGGCCTTCCGCGACATGACGTGCAATGAATGCTGGTGGAGCAGAATCCAGGCTAGAGAATGCGTAGAAAGCGGTCGCGAAGGATTCCGACACGAACGCGGGGTCCGAGATTGCAGTTCCATTCTCCTGGAGAACGGGAGGAGGGTGCTGCGAGAACTTGCCCCGAATCCTTTTGACTCACTTCCACACCTCTGCTAGAGGGGTCTTCCCGTTAAGTGAAGACACGTATGCCCGCCAAGAGGAGCGGCGGGCGTACTTCGAAATATACCGGAACCTAGCCTTAGCTCAACGAAATTCACCGACAGTGAAATCGTTTGGGCGACGCTTATAGCGCATGTAGGCATAACGCTTCTGTTTGAGGGCCGTTTCACACTTGGCCGACCAATATGGGAGTGGTCGGCGTGCAAAACGGCCAGACGTCCTAGGAATAGTAGTCAGGCCCGCAGCGATTAGACTACTAGAGAAGAACTCAACGGCCTCATATACTGACCTAAATCCTCGACTGAGATGGAAAATTTAGTCATTTCCTGAAATACATGCCACCGCACCCGCGCCAAGCACCACTGAGGTGGGCTCTCAGGTGGAGGTTGCCCTGAAAATGATATTTGAATGGGAAAGTGATCACTACCATAGAGGTCATCGACCACCCCCCAATCAAAATCAGTCTGTGCATCTGAAGAGCACAAAGATAGATCAAGGCAAGAAAATGAAGCGGTTCTCAGGCAGTGATGCGTAAACTTATCCACATTTAGGACACCCATCTCAAGCTCTTCGATCAGATCGGCAAGGACTTGTCCCCTGGGATTTATTGAGTAATCCCTTAGAGAGAATGCCTGCCGTTCAGATCTCCAAGCAAGAGAAAGGGCCTCGGCAACCGTGCGACGACGCGACGGAAGTCCCCCGCGTTGAAGTCAGCTGACGGTGGAATGTACGCAGAAATGATAGTATACCTCCCATCCAGGTGAAGCTGCACAGCCACTGCCAGAAAGGAGGTATCTAAAGTGAAAGGAAGAACGGAGACATCATGCCGGGTGTAAACCGCGCATCCCATAGCCCGGTCATCTCGCGGTGGTGGGGTCGCAAGACCCTTATACTCCGGGATGGCGGGCAGGGGGAACGCGCCTAGCATAGTCTCCTGCAGAAAAATAGCTAACGGGGAACGGGACGAGACGAGCCTCCGCAGCTCCTCCCAGTTGGCCCGGAGTCCACGGAAATTCCATTTAAGGAATATACCCTCCAGGCCTAGCTTCGAGACGCGGGGGCTCTCTTCGATCCTGGGCCTGAACGATCAGGATTTTTTTCTCAAGGAGATATACACCACATTGCTTCGAAGAACCGGGTTGCAGCTCTCCGCAATTGACACACTTGGCCACACACGATTTAGACTTATCGTGTGCGGCCTTGGAGCACTTTACACAGACTTCGGGTGACCCTGACTTTGCACGTCTACAAGAACGATTCACATGGCCGAAGCGGTGACAGTAATAGCACCGCGGCGGCCCTGACACGAATGCCTTCACGCGGTAGTGGTTCTAACCGGCACGCACCCACTCAGGGAGCGTGTCACAGTTGAACGTGACGAAGAGTGTTAGGGTGGGTCTAGAGGCCCCTCCCTGTTTTCTCATCACACGTTCGACCTTGACCGCCCCATGGTTAGCCAGCTCTCAAGGTGATGACCTCTATGGAGTAGTCAACGAGTTTCCTCGCAGAAACTACTCCTTTCACAAAGTTCATGGTAGAGTGTGGCGTCACACTCACCGGGGTGCCATCAAGTGTCCGAAGAGCACTTATCCTGGCTGCCTCGGAGCGATTCGCCGCATTTGCCAGAAGGCTCCCGTCCAAGAAACGAGTCCCCTTCGGTTCTCTACCAATTACACTAGCTACTGCTCTCCTCTGATGGATCATGTTGCCCTTGATCAACATGCTGCCATCAGTGGAGCGAATAACGAGGAAGCGTTTGAAGCCAGCGGGCTCGAAAACGCCAGGTAACTTCTGAATCAGGCGCCCCGATGTTATCGAGGCTCCGCCCTGTGCACTTTTTGTCTTATTCATAGTCAGGGTCTCTACACCCAGAGGGGTAGAGTGGCCGGATGTGCCGATCTTGGTTTGGTCGCTTGCCAAAGTGGCAGCAGACCCCTCCATCCCCACAGCCCCCGTGGATGGAGAGGAGTCCCAAGTTTCTTAGTCTTTTTTTTTGTTCTTTTTCTTTTTTAGAGAGGAGGGGGGTGAAGGACCCGCTTCTCCCCTCCACCGGCAGAAGCCCCTAGGCCAGATGGACCGGCCTCAGCCAGATCCTTCTCCGAGATGGAAAAGGTCCTGGTAGTCGCAGGGGCACCGGTTGGAGGAGATCCCTCCCCTCCTTGTGCTGCCTCGGCAACCCTAGCCGTTTGAGGAGGACCTTGCATAGGGGCGAATTCTGGTTTGGTGCTTGGCGCCGAGCACGGATTCCCCCCCATGGAAGGCCCTACTGTCTGAGGCTGGGTTGTCTCAAGTACCATGTCTATTTCAGGAGGGGCCTCCAGTTGGCCATCCCCTCCCAGGACATCGCAGGTCCCGTTGGCAGTGGCAGTATTGTCATTAGTCAGCTGGTGTGGGGAGGCACAGGCCTTGACCCCGGCAATGTTCAATATTCTTGCCAGCAGGTCTTTTGAGAAAAGCGACCGAAGGGGCCTGGCTTCCCTCCCCCCCCCCTAAGGGGGTTTGCCGTACCGAGCCACTTCAGTGGGGAGCGGTCGGCTATGAGCTGCCTTTTTGCTTTCTTGGCAGTCCCCTTGGAAAGAAAAGGGGGGACTGCCGCTGGAAAAAGGGAGGTGCCCGAAAGCACCTCCAGAGAAGGGGGTGAGGGGGAGTGCCCTACAACCGTAAGTGAAGGAGAGGAGTAAGCCTCCTCTCCAGTTAGAGAAATATGGAGGGTCCTCTGCGCGAGCACAAGGGGAAGGGGGGACCTCCATTTTGTCTGTGGAGCTGCCCGAGGGTGGCTCCGTCGTTGACACAGGGAGAATTAAGGTGAGATTTTTAATTTTCTCATTATTGGGCATGGTGACCCTATTTGTTCCACAGGATGCAATAGCTCATCACCCCCTCGCAGTCGCCCACCCTGCAAGGGGTGCGTACAGGCCTGGCAGAGCCAGGTGCCGCCATTCAGGACCACCCGTCCCGCCTGGTGGCCTGGCAGTCCATCGGCATGGCGGCTCCACCTTGGACACGGCGTAAAATTAATAGAGTGTGAAGTGGAAAAGAAAAGGGATGTGAGGAAGTTATGGGTGGGAATAAAGCAGGTTGTTAAAAAAAACCCATCCTGAACCGGAGCTCAGGGGTTAGGGAACATTGTCCACTCCCCTCTCAGCCCCGATTCGGGACGGTTGGCTGAGAAGGAGGTCAGCATCTACCCTGTGAAATTAGAGGCCGATCAGAGAATGTTGTGGGAGAGGTTGTATGAAAAGCGATGAAGTAGGGGAGAAATGCAGGCTATCTGAATTTAGGAATATAGGCTAAGCTGGGGCCGGATGGAGCGCTAGATCCCGTCAGCACAGCGGCCATGATGGCAAATCGCCGCGCCCCTTACGGGGGCGGCATAACCAGTTCGAGAATCATTGGTCCCTACTTCTTCGACGATGCTTTCGGAAAAACAGTGTCAGTAACAGGGGACAGTTACAGAGTAATGATACAAGATTATTTATTGCCAGAACTGGAAGATTTGGATATGCATGATATGTGGTTTAAACAAGATGGGGCGACACCACACACAGCGAGAGAAACCATGGCAACACTAAGAGCAGCCTTCCCTGGTCGGTTAATTTCACGTTTAGGTGACGTTTCTTGGCCACCACGATCACCTGATTTTACCCCTCCAGATTTTTTCTTTTAGGGATACCTTAAAGAAAAGGTATACGTAAATAAACCTAATAATCTTCAAGAATTGAAACAAAACATCATTGAAGAAATCGTCAAAATCAGTCCTGATGTTTTGAAAAATGTCATGGAAAATATGGTGCATTTAATCCGCCTTTGTTTTAACAATAATGGAGAAAATTTGAAGGATTTTATATTTAAATAATAAAAATCCAAGATCTCCTCTTTCATGTTATATATCACCCACCCACTTTTATAACTTAATTAGTTTTTGCGTTATTAATTTTAAAAAATGTGAAGTAACTTTTGGGCCCCCCGTTACATTAATTCGGATTTTAAATAAATAGTATGATAAACTTTCTTAAGTTTTAGAGCTTTCCCAAGGTACCAACGAACAAAAATGGATGTATAGTTGCCACAATTAATCATGTCGCATTTGAAAAAATATTTCGGACAGAAATAAGTAATCTATGATCAAATTATTTATATATGTTTTTTAAATATTTTTCAATTAAATATAGAGATATTTTTTTAAATAGTCAATTGTTAATGCCAATATTTTGTGATGTGGATGATTAAAAATTAAAAATATAAAGTTAATTAGGCAAGAAAATGAAAAGTTGGGGGGGGGGGGGATTTGGCAACCCTGTTTCGAAACAAAGTCAGATTAAAATATTTTGAAGAGCAATGCTTGAAATACCACAATACCCTCCACCCCAATTCACTAAATTTAATTAATTTAGGTAATTGTTATGTTTAGTGGCGCATGATTTTGTTAGCGATTACTATTAGATTATTAAAAATAGCGGGGAGTTTACCACCCACAATTAAAGGGGGGGTTATGGGGCGAAGTTCCCCATTTCGAAAATCCTTTCAACATACTATATAATACAATATGATGCGACCCCAAAACGCAAAAATTGCTAAGAAAAATCGTGCGCCACTAATCTTAACAATTACCTTATTTTATTTTTAAATATCCTATCTAGTTTATTTACAACTAAATATACCACGAATACCCCACATCAAATAACCCTATATTAAATTGTCACTCTTTGGACGAAAATCAGCGTAAATTACGACATTATTAATTGGACAACAGTACCACTATGATCCTGAAGATAAAACACAAATCAAAGCAATGGCCAAGTGGCCTTGGCAGAGGAAAATCAGAAAAGTCGAGAGCAAAAGTGATGGCCTACTCTTTTGGAGGATACAGATGGTATGTTGTTGATAGATTTTACTGAAAGTAAAAGTAGAAGTAACGTGATATTTTACGAAGGTGTTTAACAAATATTAGACGATGAAATTAGACAAAAGCATCGAAGATAAAAGGGTTTAGAATTCTGATGAGTTTAATAAAACCCGCCCTTTTTTTCAGTTATGCATCTGCCGCCGAGTTAAGCGATGAAAGATTTTATTACTAATTTTGGCAACTGTTTCGTTGATTAAAGCTCTTATTTATTATATTTAATGTTTTTAATTTTTCTTAACAACAATTATAATTTCTCAACAATTATCTACAAGTTCATAGAAGACTACACTAAGAAGACAGGATTTATTTTAAATACAACAAACTTATTAAGCGAGTAACTTAGAGGTCTCCTATGACGCCATATCAATGGGCGATTGAGTCTCGCTCAGATTTCTGGTTGCAAGAAAAAGTTATCTGGCAGGGCGTTAACACACCACTGCGCAAGCTTGCATCCTTTAAATTCCCCTTAATAAAGCATCTGGGAAATAGAGCCTTGTCATCTCACTGTAAATTAGGAGATGTAGATGTGAGATAATCACTTAGAGATATAGAGCGACCGGGATCGTAATTTTTCTGGGGCCGGGTAGAAAAAAACGGACAGACCTCGGTCGGGAGCTCGGTCAGGCTACTTTAAAAAACAACCAATCTTTTTTATGCAAAAAAGCGAAAGCCAATGGAAACGCCGCCAAAAAGGGTGCTAAAAAAAGAATAATAAAGAAAACGATTAAGTGAGGGGAGTGTAGAAGTATGAAAACTAAATAAATAGATTAGCTAAAAGAGGAAACGACTTAGTTTTATGGTCCAGTGTAGCGCATAACTCCGCTTAACCTGTCACGGTTTTTAAAGCAAAGGTATGTTACCTTTGGAGGAGATTTCGGGAGGGCTTCTCAAAAGATGTTAGTGGCAGATCATTGAACCGATGACATATTGATCTGAGTAATGTGAAGATGAGCTGTCCATAGAATCTTTTTGACCACAATCTTTTTGCAGGCAATTTTCCGTAAGAATCTACTTAAAGTAGAACCATTTATTACTGGTTTAAAGCCTTTTCACACTAGTTGGATCAACTTTATTAACTTTTTGGTGTTCCCTGGGGTCCACTTATGAGTCCATTTTAATTATTCCGCCCATCAATGCATTTGATACTGTTTAACGCTGAGAAATTCACCTTACTCTGAAATGAGTCTGAAAAAAAGGGAACTTTACCTTCTAAAATGAGAAAATTGGCGATACGAAATTAAGAAATGTGAAGGGAAGTACCTAAAAATGAGACAGGTTCAGGGCATTTGAATAGCAAGAAAGAGCTTTGCCAAAAAAATGGTAGTTATTAATAAGAAGGTTGAGAGGAAACCCTAAGTACTCCTCTCATGTGTATCAGAGGATCTACTATTATTAACTACTGCTATCATGTTACGCACTCGCTGATTTACCCAAAGACAATAGTGATCCGTCTTCGTTGGGGAGAGGTGTCATAGAGCCCGGGGAGTGGCCCCAGTTCCACGTCAGAGGTAGGCAGATATAATTACCCTATCGGAAGAGCTTCGAAACGGAGAAAGTGGACATGTGCTGTGAAGACGGAAAGTGGAATGATAGTGGTGCTGTGATTTGTAGGAGCTACCTAACTCTGCGGGGATAGATCCCGCGCATCCGCAATAGGCGGTCAGTCCCTCAGATAAGCTGAATTATGTGTCAGCCCTGGCTGGGATTACACCCGCCACCTTGACGTTAGAAATCCAACGCCTTATGTATTTCCCTAGCGAGAATTCCAGCTAATCGTATAGGCCCCTAAATCCATAGAAATGAATGACTGGCTATCGAAGTTAGATCGGAGGGTAGGGGATGAGTTTCGTCGACCCTGATGGATTCGGTGCTACTTCCTAAATTGTTCTACGACCAAACCAAAGTGTGGGGGAATAAAAACTCACGGAGATTAACAAGGTAAGCTTTTTACATTGGATAAGAAGTCAGAAGAGAGAGGTTAGGTTAATTGCTCCACTCCCCTACCCCTACGCCCCTTTTTAATCAAGTAAGAGGTCTTCCCACCGGATAACAAAATTAACACAAAGATCCGAAAGACCGGTCAGTAATCTTTACGAAGTGGGGTGGGGTTGTGGTGCAGATAATATTCAAGTACAGGGTTTGTCAACCATCCTCCCGTAAGCAGGTTACCTTCGTGGTCCCAAGGGAGACCCATTCGTTTCACACCAGGGGACTGTTGATATAAACCCCCCATTGGCCATGACCCAGGAAGGAGTAGTGTGTTGCCTGCACAAAGGAAGGATGGAAGAGACAGCGGTGTTGCGGTTTGCCGTGAGTTCGATGGAATAAGTGACCGGAGCTGTCTGTGTGTGGCGAAACTCGACGCCCCGCATGGATTGACCGGAATTCTCTGAGAGGTCCGTATTTTTTGCGCCACTTGAGGGGTGAACCCATTACCCTGGCTTGGACTAGCGAGGGCTCTGAGAGAGGGAAAGGCTGTTGGGTTTCTAACTTCAAGGTGCCATGTTCCATCCCAGTGAGCGCAGACCTTTAACTTCAGCTTATCGATGGCTGCGCTAGGTCTCCTCCAGTAGGAGACCAACAAAAGGGGTTCGAGTCAGAACTTGACCTTTGTAGCACGTCTTGTCGGGAGAGAACTACCACTCGAGGGTGAATGAATAGCTTAACAATGAGAGAGGACCCGCAGTTGAAGTTGTTGGTTGTCTGCTTAGTCTCTCTGCTGGTGAGCAACTGGTAAGTGTGATTAGGATCAACACTTTTGGTTTCTGGTCATTATATGGGTACAAGGGATTGGTAACGACCTAACGCGAGCAATTTTCTGTAAGGCAACTCAGTCACCGAAGGGGCTATCTCGTTTGCCTTCTCTAATCCAGATTGTTTGGGTTTTATGACTAGTGGTATCAAATATATTTCGTGTACATATCCAGGTCATTCAGAAGGAGGGCTTGATTACTGACACCGGTTGTGTGGATATACGCGCGAGACAATGGGCAAAAACTAGCGTTTCCACTGGCTGAGACAAAAACTGGCCTATCCTTCTTTTTGAGAACTAGCTGCATTTGATTGAACAATATGGTAATGTTGCATGGTACTAAAACGTAATGCAACATCAATCTTAACGAACTGCATTAAACCTAAAAAATACATTCAAAGCAAACTAAAGAATAACCTACATTGGTAAAGTGGATGTGGCACAAAGCCAATCCACTTTTACATCCTTTAAAGGTGGATAAATGGGTACCATATTCGAATAGGGTGGTTCGAAACCATATCAAACAAAAGGTAAAACTAGACAGCATTCTTGGACAGAGAAACCCCCTTTCAACCACTTATGAGAGAACTACAAAACGAGGAACAAACAAAGCCTACATTGACATACTATACTATTTCACATAACATGACTTGGGTTCGCGAACCAAGATTTAGGAAAGAGGCTGTCCACATATGATGCAGGATTGTTAGCGGTTGATAAGGTCGTTACGAGACAGGCATATCCAACTTCAGCAGTTGCATGATAAAGTCTGCTATGAGGTTGACAGTTCAGTGTCACGGTTCTTTCTCCCCAAGATATGACCTATGTCGGTTCTCGAGGAAACAGACATCCTGATGAACGGTGTATATCCAGGTAAACCATAACAGACTATTGGTCATAGTTGATAGTCCTAGACGTGGGCTTGCACAATTGAGGTTTTAGATCTATTACAGGTATATTGCAGTACTTGTTCAACCCTATACAGCCAGGTTTCATCTAGTAGTTGGAGTTATTACGAACGGTGACGAGGTCCTCGAATCGTAGCTGTTAAAATCGGAGTGTCCTTGTCCTAGATGGATGGCCTGACAGGGTTACCTAGCTCCATATGCCCGGTGCTGGAGTCAGAGGTATCCTTCTCTTATGTTGCCAGAATGACTAACTAATATCGAAAAAAGAGTAAGACAAAGGGAACTCATCGTCCTCAAACTGTTCACAGCAGTGCTTATGATTTTTTTTAGATCTTTAGACGGGAAGGAAAGTGATTCAGAATCAATTGATATTTAAATCACCCATGCTTTGATAGAGGTTTAAAAGACGACCCCGAGAGAAAGCACCAGTTTCTCTTATGGCATTGGCATCGGCAGGGGATGGGGGATTGAGTCTTGGTGGGAACATGGTAAACGAAGTCTGTAGAAGAACAATATCTGGCTGTAGAACGGTCATAGGAAAGCCGAACTGCATCTTCAGTAGCGACGAGCCTCTAGAGTCTAGATCCAAAGTATTAAACCTTTCCAGTCTTAACTTATCGATGTCAAACTGGGACAGGACATAAAAAAGACTGCATAAATAGAACGTATATAAATGAACGCATAAAAAAGAACGCATTATAAAAACGCAAAAGATGAATGCATTGAAAGAAAGAACGTATAATGAAAAACACATAAAAGAACGCAAAATGTATAAAAAGAAGGAATAACAAGTACTGTATAAAATAACGCATAAAAAAGATCGGACAAAAAAAAAACTCATACAGAAGAACGCACAAACTGACGACTCATGGAAACAAAATAATGTATAGGAGCCTCGGGGAGTTAGTAGAGTCACCAGTTTATGGACGACTTTTATTCGTGAAGCAGGGTTGGCCGTAAAGGGGAATCGGACGAAGGCGTTTGAGGTCTCACCGTTGAGTTTGCTCGGACTCCCGAAGTTCTTACGGGGAATCCGTTTATAGGCTGAGTTTGAAATATAACTTGGTTATCACTGAGTTAAAGGAGGACTCGAAAGGAAAATGGTGTTTTGTAGGCTTTATTCTTGGCTTAGGTCTATCTTAATTGGGGCAAGCGAAATAGTCGAGTTTTACGCGGCTTTGTTGTAAATTTTCTTCTAAGTTAGATAGTTGAGGTAGGACGGTTGGAACGGACTCGTGATGCTAATAATAAACAAATCAGAATGAGAACAATGACAAATGAATTATATTTAGAATGTTTCAACCCGTCTATTTATACCACCTCCAATTAAGGGGGCGTGATTTCTTTTCTCCTAATCTGAACGCGGGGCGGAGCTTATAGGGTCAGAAGTATGTTTGTTTGTTCCTTTGTTAAGACTGTTGGGCGGTGTCAGAGGGTGTGTGTGTTTCAATGTAGACACATTTGGCCGCATCCAGGCTGGCAACGATAACAAAGTGATAGCAAAGTTGATTTTGTCGTTTCGCAGTACCACGTCAACTTTAGCTGGTCAATCCGACTCCATTCCGGCTGCCTCGTTATCTTGTAGCGAGACCTTTCGGCTCGCAGCTGTTTCCTCGCGTGTGTACGTTTGTGCATTTGGGTGGAAAACTCCAACTATTCGCTTGCTTTCTTACACTTCATGTATTTCTTAATAGATGTAAATTGTGATTTAACATTATATATTTCTCTTTATTTTACGTTAGTTCATTGCTACCACATGGCATATTATTTCAGTAGTTAATATGTGTGCCCAATTTCAATTCTGGCGTCGTTACAAATGCACGCTCGGAATACACCTCAGAGACCATAAAAAGAATAACAACATAAAAATAACGTAGACACGGAGAACACCTCGGAGAAACAGAAGGATACACATGAATAATATGTAGGGTGCTAAAAAAAAACACCAACACATGTGACATATAGGAAGAATAAATTTTACATTTAAGCTGGGTTGGGTACATTTTTAGAAGAAACGACGCAAGATGCCCCCCCCCCCCCAATCCTCAAATGAACACTTTTATACATAAAGATACCCAGAAGCATGGGTGTGGAGCCAGAATCGGAGCCATAAATTTGTATCCCGGCTCCACACCCCTGCCTAGAAGACAACTTCGCAGATGCGAGGGTGAAAGTCGTTCAATGGCGAAAGCAAAGTGGCGGAATCCGTTCCCTGGGCCGTGATTTATATTGAGAAATAAAAACTGAGAGTTACTTAACTTCAGAGCACCAGATAAATGTAATTATTATTGTTATTATTTATTATAATATTAGCAGATTTTCGAATATTATTATAATCACTTTTATTTACTATCAATTTTTCTATCAAACAATTATTAGTGCAAATTGTTATTGATAAGTATTATTATTATTCACTGCTAAGTGATAATAATGTAATACATAATGAGATAGAGCAATAGTAATCTCTCGAGGCCAGTTTAATATTAAGTAAAAATGCAATAGAGATGGTTACCCAATTTCACTCGCAACCAACATGCGTGTTGAATAATGATGGAGTGAAAATTAAAGTAAACACCTACCATTATAGAAACTGAAATACAGCATAAATGAGTTAAAAATATTTTGAGAGAAAGAGAGATTGCAAAATATATATACATAATCAATATCATTCGTGAGTGGTACCAAGAACGAAACATGGACCTCCCTCCCCTCTCGCTTTGAATGGACTCTCCCATCTTGCTGGATCGATGAGCTAAAGACAAGCCTAACATTTTCGCAGAATCGTCCTAGCAGTAAACAGCTGTACCACACAAACTAATACACTTCGTCTTATAAGGCTCTCATCTTCTGAGGCAAATTTTCCATATACAGCCATCTTACATGTATAAAAAAGTATATTTAGACAGATGAAAGCGGTTTTATTATCATATTTATTCAGAGCAAACAGGAAAGAAATGCTGCCATTGCCTAAGGTAAAAGGAATTCAAGCGAAATAAAAAAAAAATATATATATATATTCCCAAAACAACCAGTTGTAGAGGCAGCTATCTCTTAGATCGTTTGAGTAGTGTATGGATACCCCCAGAATGGAGATATCTGAACCTTCAACAAAATGCGTTGAAAGAGCTTTCTACTGCATCCAAACGAGTAATTAAGGAAAATACATACAAAGGAAACTAAATAACAAAAGTTGAAGAGAGCATATATTATCGTGGAAAATGTAAAGAAACTCGTTATACATTACATCCCTCTCTAGAAGTTCGACCAACAAATAAATACGTCTATTTAACTGTTTTTATTAATTCTTATAAAGAAAACCCCTGTTGAACTCTAAATTTTATCAATATTCGAGTATTTCAAAACTCTTCCTTCATTTAAAATGGAGGCTTACAGATGACCGCTTTAACGCCCTACAGAATCTTGGCTTTAGCGAAAATGAGGCCCTAAAAGCGAAAATATATTCTGATAAGTGGAAATAGAGACTATTTTATAATTAATGATTTTATGAAGTCTTTGATGTTCTAAGATATAATCTCAAAATTTAAATATCCCACGCCACAAATAGCTCACGAAATTCAATGGGCAAAGCGAATTCTGCATTCTTACTTGTGTTGCCAAACATAGACAAGGATATGACAGTCATTGAGAAGTGGAACAAGATATTCACCGAGTGCAAGAATCTTAAGAACTTCTTTACCCTGGTGCCATTGTACTGAGCATTCCCCCTTCAAATGGTCAAGTGGAGAGAGTGGATTGACCAACGATGAGGTGGGTGCAGGAACCAGTGCAGTGTAGAGCTGATCAGGTCAGAGCTACAGATAAAGTGCAATTTTACACTGTCCTGTTCTGAGTTCATCACATATGCTCAAACCAAACACCATCTCTTGAGAGCAGTTGGCTCCAGTGCAAAGTATGACAAATGAAAAATAACATGGTAACAACAATGGAGAAAAGTAATTTTAAAAGGATTATAGAAAGGTTTTCATCATATGTATTTTATTTTCTGCAATTTACTCAATATATTATGGCAAGTCACTTTAGTTATAATATCCTTTAAAGCTGCAAAATATGCATGGTTGCAATATTGTAATGCTTTGTCACATGTAATGAATAGGTGTTTGTAACAAAATCTACCATGAACACACCTTAAAACAAAATAAAATTCAATGAAGTAGGTCCTGGATAATCTGAAAGCCAGCCTAGAGGGACTTCGCGCTGCGTGCGTAACTTCAGCTAAGTTGTATGTTTCCTGTATATTGTTCAACTGCCTGTCCAATTTAGGTGTCTCTTATTTCAGTTTTCAAAATATGGTCACCCTGATGAGCAAATTTCACACCCAAATAACTTAGAAAAATATTGTTTCATGTCTTACAAAGAAACAGACGGATTCAGAAATTTCAATTCACAACCTTGAATAAATATTGCTTATCTGACAAAGATGTTATCCTTAATTTCATTCTAATTTTAGAAGATAAGCCAATTAAATGTTATATTATAAAAGTAGCTGGAAAAAGCGAATATAAAAGAAGCCTTTATAAAAGTATGAAATGCATGGACGGCAAAACTATTATTCCATTTGGTTAAGAGTTTGGATCAAGTAAAGATAGTCCCTCCTAGGACCAAAATGAGGGAGTAACTTAACTTGGTTAATTGGTGGAGGGATGACCTTTACTTGGTAAAATGGGAGGTATACGATGTTATGACATCGTCATTTTAAAGCTCCTGGAATAAGTAGAAACTAAGAATTAAAGTCATGCTAGGATGTAAGAGAGAAATGCTAAACTCTTATCTACAGGAATTTATGTGGTTTGAAAGACAAATACAACGTTTTCAATGATTTTTGCGATCCGATTGCCAGCCAATACCGTTTTAATTAAGTTATTAAAATTTAATTTCTAGAGTTCTACAAAGTTTACAATTTTTAATTATTTTAAAATAAACTTTAACAAATATGTTCCTAAATAAATTTTTTAAGTTTTTTTTTTATTTTATCCTTGGGAGGGATTAGCTTTACTGGTGTAACTTTGGGAGGGATGATCTTTACTTGGTAAAATGGAAGGGACTATCTTTACTTGATCCAAGACTTTTAAGTGATGTTTTCGTGGTAATCCCAGTTTATCTATAGTTATCGTCTGGAGGATGGAGCTTGACTACCCTAATCTCGTTAAGGCAGGAGCTACAGTAGGTTTGCGGTTTCTCTAGGTGTAGAGCCAAGTATTTCTACAGGTTGGAAGAATTTATATCATAAATGATGCAGCCTAGATCTTGCTCACTAACATAACTTAAAAAAAATGACCAAGGAACGTCTCTACATTGCGTGCCCTCCCCCACCTCCCACAAGTAAGTGTCACCATTTTGCTTTATTGATCATTAAATTGTGGTTATTACATAAAGTTCCACGTGTGTTGTAAATTTCATTTTCAGTTCCTCTATCTTAACTACTTCATTCACAGATCTATCCTTACAAAATTTCAGCAAGAAATGCCTTCATTGGTTTTCACCTTAAATGAAATTTGAATAAAAATACGTTGAGTTAAATCGAAGGCGCAACAGTGCAATCTTCGGTGGGAGTCATCGAAGCCGGTTTCCAGATGATTTGTCCCATTCCATATTTTATTCCCATTGGTTTATTTTCCATTGGATTAAGTTTCCATCAGGTTAATTTTCCATCGGGCTAATTTCCCATTGTATTAATTTCTCATTAGGTTACTTTTCCATTGGGCTAATTTTCCATTATATTAATTTCCTTTTGGTTTGATTTCCTATTGGATTAATTTCCTTTTGGACTAATTTCACACTGGGTTAAGTTCTCATTGGGCTAATCCCCATTGGGTTACCTTTCCTTTGAGTTAATTCCTCAATGGGGTAATTTCCCTTTAGATTAATTTTCCATTGAGTTAATTTCCCATTAGATTAATTTCTCGTTGTGTTAATATCCCATTGGATTAATTTCCCAATGGGTTAAGTTCCTATTGAGCCATTTCCCCATTGGGTTACTTTTCCATTTAACTAATTTCTCATTGAGTTAATTTCTTATTGGGCTAATTTCCCATTCGGTGGGATTTCTAAGAGCGATTTTCTGTTTTATAACAGGAAAATGAATAAAAAGGACAATGAAAGGCTGTTTGTTTTTAATTAAAGGACAGGGTAAGCAGTTTGTTTTAATTAAAAGGGACAGGACAAGCAGTTTGTTTTTAATTAAAAGGACAATGAAGAGAGTTGGTTTTAATTAATAAAAGAGGGTAATGAGTTTGTTTTTAATTAAAAGAACAGGACAAGAGGTTAGTTTTTAGTTAAAAGAACAGGACAAGGAGTTTGTTTTAATTAAAAGAACAAGACAAACAAAAGAGTTTGCCCTGTCCTTTTTAATTGAAACAAACTCCTTACCCTGAATTACTTTTCCATTGAACTAATTTCTCATTGAGTTAATTTCCTATTGGGCTAATTTCCCATTCGGTGGGATTTCTAAGAGCGATTTTCTGTTTTATAACAGGAAAATGAATAAAAAGGACAATGAAAGGCTGTTTGTTTTTAATTAAAAGGACAGGGTAAGGAGTTTGTTTTAATTAAAAAGGACAGGACAAGCAGTTTGTTTTTAATTAAAATGACAGTGCAAAGAGTTGGTTTTAATTAATAAAAGAGGGTAATGAGTTTGTTTTTAATTAAAAGAACAGGACAAGGAGTTAGTTTTTAATTAAAAGAACAGGACAATGAGTTTATTTTTAATTAAAAGAACAGAACAAGGAGTTTGTTTTTAGTTAAAAGGAACTACTAGTAAGGAGTCTGTTTTTAATTAAAAGTTATCTCCCATGGCGACTTTGATAATGACATGTGAGCCGAAATTAAAGTTTCAACCTATTTTTATTTTATTTGTTAAATATTATATACAAACAACGTTAAAAGAAAAAAAACAGCCAGCAAGTAACCAACACAAAAATAAAACAAAAACACCTAAGTAAAGGAATGCTCAAGTGAGGCAGGGATGTCCGCTCCCTCCGGGTTCCGAGCATGTACCAAAAATCCAAAAACACTATATACAATGGGAGAACTCGCCCTCCCTCACGAACTCAAAAAAGTCCACAATCTGTGGGGCACGAACCGACCCAATTACAAAAGGAAAAGCGGCAACGACCCTGCTCGTCCCGGTACCGGGACAGGGAAAGCAGGCGAAGATCGCCCGGGATGGGACTTTCAACAAGAATGTACCGGCCAGTCTGGGGGACCACGCACTCTTCAAATTATGGTCCAGGAGAGCTCTCCATCAAATGGTGGTGTGCTCCATGACTGTGCCCGATTCGAATGAGACAGGGAGAAACCTGAAGTCGCCGAGGCATTGAGGGGAAGGGCCATGCAAAAAGTCGAGAAGCATTAGCACTCAACTTTCGATTCACGTTGACGGTGTCCCATCTTCTTTGCCAGGCGGCCCGAGGGTCTGATCTCGTTCCTACCATAGAGTCATAGTGGGGAAGAGTAAAGCGCTGATCCATCTCGCTCACTCTTTGCAGATTTCTTAGAGCCATCACAGGGCACTCATTACCCGTAATCCATGCATGCCGAGGAACCCAGCAGAAGAAAATCTCGGTATCATCCTGGCTCTCGTCAGACAAGGCGTCAAAGAGTGGGAACAGAGGCGTGGCAAAAAACGTTAAGATGTGGCAACCTCCAAGTGAGTATCTTGGGTAGAAGCAGTGGCGCCACCGGCTCGAGAGTTACATCGAGCTCTTGGATGAGTTGCTTTGTCATAAATCCAAAAGGCTTAGGGTATGATTCACATCAGACGGCGGCGTAGGCACCGTCAAGTTCGGTCTGAATGGAATGAGAGTCGAAGGCACCTGAGGAAGAACTTGGGCTCGCACATACAATCACGTGTGGACTGCGTACTTGGTAAAGCGAGTGGCATCTCCCCAGCATCGACAAGGATCGTCTCTACAAGAAGGTACCTGGCGCCAAATGGAGACCAGCGCTGTGGAGTGAGTCCATCTTCCACAATTAACGTTTTACTGCGGACGCGTAAGGCTCACATCTGTAGTATAATAAAGAAGTAGCCTTATCAACTGCTAAATTGCTGAACGCCACGAAACGAAGAGCGAGCTATGGCGCGGCTACAAGACTCTAAAGCTGTGAATACGCGCCTTCAAAATGAGGCGTCCGTCCAAAACAAGAGCACGGAAACGGTGCGACTCTACCACATCCACGCGAGCACTATTTAGCAACAAATCCTGGCCGGCGTGAAGAGATGAATGCCAACATAAGTACACCTCCTTAATTTGGCCATATAAATCGAAATCCCTACGCTTTGGCGCAGGGATCTGGGCTGTACCAAAGAGGATCGTCTACCATCCGACTGACGGAGTGTAGAAGCAATATTTTTGGAGCGCACCGGAGTGATGCCGTTGATAATCAAGGCAACGAGAGTGACACTGAGGACACTGCGGGAAGCCCTCTTCCTACCCCGTTGGACCCACCCATACGTGAAATCGACGATCTCGCAGAACCTCAAACAGGAATTTTGGAAGGATACCCTCACCTACATGGTGTGGAGGATCTCACTGGTACCGTATAGCCAAAGGATATCGGAAGACTTTTCCAATTCAAAGAAACGCCTTTGCGAACTGACGTCTACAAAGAAAAAGCCTCGCCCGCAGATAGCCTTTTTTCAGCCGGATCAGACCATCCGATGTGAAGTAAAACTTGAACAAGGTTGTGATAGAACGGGTTGAGGCCGCGTTAATTTCAACCACTATCACATGTTATTTAAAACCACGATGCTTCCCACGTGCATCTTCGCTTTAAAGCTGGGCGCCTTATCGCAGCCACCTGAGTCAATGTTTAAACAAGGAGGTTTATCATCCCCCCGTTCGCCCCATCCGCCGATCACGCCAGATTGAGTTAGGCTTATGGGCAGATAAGGCTTGTTCTCAGGCTCGGCTGTGCATTCTCTCAAAGCTCCCACTCCATTGTCCCCCACGCCAAGGGAGTGTCTCGACTATTTAGATGGAAACTTTATCACTAAGATCAGATTGGAGATCCAGATTTTCGTCGCGAAACATCACCACGACCCTCTCTCACCTTGTGCGCCAAGGGACCTCGACCTCGAGATTCACCATCACTTGTCCAGAAGAAGGACAATATCCCTTGAGTGCCAAGGTTCGAGCCTTCGTGACGCCGAGTCCACAAGGCTTCCCCCTTGTTGTTCAGAAAGAGAACAACATTAAAACAGCCATTGTTCTTTTGAGTCCGTTGACAAGAAACGGTTCTCACCCCCCCCCCTGTTGTTCAGAAGAGAACAACGTAGAACAGCCATTGTTCGTTTGAGCCCGTTCGCCAAGAAACGGTTCTCACCCTTCCCCTGTTGTTCAGAAAGAGAACAATGTTAGAACATCCATTGTTCGTTTGAGCCCGTTCGCCAAGAAACGGTTCTCACCCTTCCCCCTTGTTGTTCAGAAGAGAACAACATTAGAACAGCCATTGTTCTTCAAGCCGTTCGTCAAGAAACGGTTCTCATTCCCAAGACGCCACGCCAGGATCATTTTATTCCCCCCCACCTTCGGCTGGAACTCGCCAGCGGACCGAAAATTCCTTCACGCCGCCTTCCTCTGCACAACAAGTATAAATTACGTAAGCCGAACGTTACTTTTGAGTATTTAACCCTTTTGTCAATTCTATCCTGTGCTTCAAATGGTTTAGCGAACCATCACCTCCCTTTAACTTTATATTTGTTTTACCTTTTTAAATCTTTTAATCCTCGGATTAGCTCGAGTCCCCACGACCCTTTCCATTCTCTGTTTATTTCAATATTTTCCGTTTTGTGTGTTGTTGATAGTTATTATTAATAAAACTATTTTTTTAATGATAGCAATGATAGCATGATTCAGTTTTTCACGGGTTAGGGTAGTGCCATGAGAGTAGGCGTGTTTTTTAATCGCGCAATCTTGAATGTGAGCTGTCAGTCACCTTGACAGGGTGACTGAACACGCCTACTCTCATGGCACTACCCTAACCCGTGAAAAACTGAATCATGACACCTCCATCATCCTGAGACTCCCAAACCGCAGAAGATTGCGGATGGCCGAAGCCGTGATTATTCAAATGAAGAAACCGGCATTTAACGTGCAACTTAAGCCAGAAACCATATTCCCGACATATCGGGGTCTCCGAGTTGACAGCCGTTAAAAGAAGCAAGTTTTCAAACTTCATTTTCCTTTGCCTCCTTTGCTAGAGATTTTGACAACCAGTAACCATGATGATTTAGCCTAGATGTGATCAATATTTTGCTTCCCATTTGTGTTCATGATTTAGCTATTAATTGGTCTGCTGTAATGCTCTGCTAAACTTTGTGATATGTACGAGGGATTCAAAGCTACCGGGACAAAGTTCCTACAAAGAGTAACAACCGAAATGTACGAACTTGATCCTTTTTGGCATCCGGGGAGGGGGGGGGGGTCTTCGAATACCCCAGTAAGCCAGGTTTTCATTCGTTCTTCCTCTTTATGTCCTCTGCCAGCGTCAGAGCACGGGATTACAAAAGACTTCTAATAACTGCATAAAAAGAGCGCGGTAAATCGGTACAAACTTCTCTCTTGGATATCTTCTTTGCCAAGGAAACCTCAACACACTTTTGGTTTCTATGTTACCAAGATCTGGTTGAAAACCAGGTATGATTGAAATGCACATTATTAAATCTAATTTCCACGCATTAACATTTTCTACATTAAATTTCATTTCCTATCTAATAAACATTTGAGCAAGCTTGTATATATCGATTCTGAGTACAGATCTCCTAATTACGTTTCCACCGAGTTTTGTGTCGTCAACCATTCAATATCTATATGGCTTACAGACCACAGAAGAGATCCTTATGGTGCATTACTCGTAACGCACTGGAATAGTAATGTAACACCATTTAGTAGTAATAGTTGGTGTTGCTATGGTAGTTTTTACCCCTGATTTACATTATCTGTTGCCTATCTCAGCGTGAATCTGCCGTTTAACGTTTAAAGTGAACCAAGATTTGTCTCTATCCGGCACTTTACCACACCCTATTTGGCTTAACTTCGCTAAAATCCGAAGCAGTATTTCCACCAGCTAGGTATAACATGGTATGGCATGTTAAATCTACCCCCACAATGTACCTATAGGATACAAACTAGGGGGAGAGGGTGAAATTGCCAAATCACCAAGTTTTGCGTAATACCGTATTACAGGCGGCTTTAGTAATATTCGGTATCTTTAATTTAATAATTGCTAGCTATAAAAGCCATAATTATAAAAAATCATATTAATATGCTACATTAAAAACACACTAAAAAACAGACCCAAACCAAAAGAATACAAACAGTAGGCAAAACAACAACAACAAACAAACAGAAAGCAACATTAAAAGAGGAAGGAGAAGCAGGGGGCAGCACAACGACCTGGCGGGGAAGGGCTCTTATTCAACAACACGAGAGCCATGAGATTGAGAGGCCATCAATAGGAAATATACAGAATGAAGACCATCGTCGATTTGGAGGGTAGCCCCGTCGATATACATGGCATACATGTATTTTGAGAGAACAAATAGCCTAGAGTATTTTTAGATAACACATGGCATACATGTATATAGAGAGAACAATGGCACACGTGTATTTTGAGAGAACATAAAATACATATAATTTTAGAGAACACATGGCATACGTATTTCCAGAGAACACAACATACATGTATTTTTAGAGAACACCTGGCGTACATGCCTTTTGAGAGAACACATAGTATACATATATTTTAAGCAAACACATGATATACATGTATTTAGAGAGAACACATGGTATGCATGTATTTTGAGAGAACACATAACATAAATGTATTTTTAAAGAATACCTGCATCTTTGCAGAACACATGGTGTACATGTATATTGAGCAAACACATGGTATACATGTATGTTTAGAGAACTCATGCCATACATGAATTTTAGAGAACACTTCTCATACATGTATTTTCAGAGAACACATGACATACATGTATTTTGTGAGAACGCATGGCATATATGTATTTTCAGAGAACACATGGCATATGCGTATTTTCAGATAACACATGGCAGATGTATAGTTTTAGCGCACACATGTCATACATGTATTTTCAGAGAACACATGACATACATGTATTTTGTGAGAACGCATGGCATATATGTATTTTCAGAGAACACATGGCATATGCGTATTTTCAGATAACACGTAGCAGATGTATAGTTTTAGCGCACACATGTCATACATGTATTTTCAGAGAACACATGACATACATGTATTTTGTGAGAACGCATAGTATATATGTATTTTCAGAGAACACATGGCATATGCGTAGTTGTAGCGTACGCATGTCATACATGTATTTTCAGAGAACACATGACATACATGTATTTTGTGAGAACACATGGCATATATGTATTTTCAGAGAACACATGGCATATGCGTATTTTCAGTTAACATATGGCTGATGTGTAGTTTTAGCGAGCACATATCATCCATGTATTTTCAAATAATACATGACATACATATATTTTCATAAGACCAATGTCATACATGTATTTTCCGATAACACATGTCATAGATGTATTTTCAGTTAACGCATGGCACACAAATTTTCAAATAACACTTCGCATATATGTATTTTCAGAGAACACATGCCATATGCCCACGTGTATTTTCAGCGGACAAATGGCACACATGTATTTTTAGAGAATACATGTTATACATGTATTGTGAGATATCACTAGGACACACAGAGAGTATGACTCAGTTGCCTCCTTCTGAGAAAAGATTAAACCTCTTACGGTAGACCTAAATTTATAGCTTTCAAGGCTTGAGTTGACGTTGGGAAGAGACTCTATGACGGATTCAATGACTTCCTTCCGATGTTATCATTAGATCTAGTTTGTAGCGGAAGTTTAAATACGTATCTCGTGTAGTAGGTTTTTTCTTTAGTTATTTACTTGATTAATATTTGAATACTTTCGGTGTTGTAGTAAATGTTGTATATTTACTTCAAGTCATAAAAAAAAGCCTGAAAAGCTCCGGACCGTGAAAGACTGTATATTTCACCAACATTACAAAATTGAACCCATAACATAGGAAACATGATATTAATATTCTGCCGCATGCGCTCTATTATTAATTATAGCTATGAAATATCGTTATAGTGTTTATTAAATTGTAACTTTATTCATTATAAATCTCCCCCCCCCCATTCTTTACAGTACACCACTAACTCGTTGTATCCAATAGGTTTCTTTAGTGGAAGCGCTTTTTTAATTCTAGCAGCATTTTTTTAGGGAGATCCGGATTGGGATTTGTGGTGGCCACTTCAAAACATTACTTTGTGAATCATCAAACCATTTGTTCACTACAGCGGCTGGGTGGTTTGATCATTCTCCTGAGGAAGTTAAAATTAGCTAACAAATTTAAGTTTTCTGGATGATGGTAGAAGGTTTTCCCTCGAAATGACTCAAACTATCTTCTTTCCTCATTGTTCCATTTGATTTCAACAAGTCTTTTTCTACTATTAATAACTAAAAAGCCAGTAACATGTTTTTTTCACTGTCGTTTACGGTTGAAATGGTGCTGTTTAGAATAATCACTTCACTAGATGTCAGCCAAATATGCCTTCTGCAATTATGGTGGGCTTTATTTGTATTTCATCGATTTATAATACTTTCTTCCAAACTGTTTATATCACAGTGAATGTACTGGTTTGCAAATGTAAGTTTTGTGACAACGTACGTCTTATGAAGATATAGCTTCTTTGTAACTCGATAGCCATGAACGTGTTTTGGTGGAGGAATCTCTTCAAGGTCGTCTCTGAAACATTAACTTCGGCTGCAGCTAAACCTTGACATATTTGCTTCTTAGTGGTAAGTAGATCAACTTTAACTTTTCCTACAATGTTACACATACTAGTTGGCGATAATTTGGGCTCCCTTCCACTTCTTGAGGCAGTTTTCAATGTTGAATTGTCCCAGTTTTTCGAAATGTAATAATGAGCGTTCTCAGGTCTTCATTATATTCCTTGCTTTTTCTAGTCTAAAGATAGGAGGAATGGTTGTATGGTAACACTCGTATGGTGACAAACTCCTCTTGTTTACTACGATGTCGTAGCTTATTCTAGAAATTTCAGGAGGATTACAAAGTCTGCTAAAAAGCACTAAACGATTTTTTATTAGACATAAAGTTTAATTTCAACTATGCGTTGGCAGAAATTTAATAATGTAATACGTGTATGTATGTATTCATCTAACGTAGGTTTATACATGGCCATGCTTATTCCGATGCATATATATATATATATATATATATATATATATATATATATATATATATATATATATATATATATATATATTTGGGTGGTCCAAGTCATATAGGGTAAAAATGGAGTTGCGGTTTTTTTTCCTTTCCAAGTGCTTATTTTAGACCCTATACCTAAGAAACTACTGTGAGTCAAATTTTAGACAAATCAAAGAATATTTAGAGGTACCTCAAGACACCTGAAGTTTGTATGCCCTGAGTGCCTCTGGGTAGCACCCAGACAAACCGTCTGTTTGGGTATTAGCCACTCAAGGTGGTGCTTTCACGAATGCCACTCCGCTCATTGTTGCCCAGATGTCATATGCGCCTTTGAGGATGTTAGGAAGTAGTGCCAATGCTGATCCACAACTTTCGGAAGAAACTGAAACTGGTCCTCCTTGGTAGTGTGCCGGCAGTTAAACTCTTTAATAAGAGCAACCCCTCTCTCGGCGTGGTCGTTGACAGTAGGCAGGTTCTGAACAGTTTTCTTGGCAATGCAATATCCCTCATTGAGTTTCCATCACTCCGGATCCTCCTTCTGTTGATGGAATCTTCTGTCGGAACAAGGTAGTAGTCTCGCTTTTTGACATCCTCTATATTATAATTTATATAGATTTATATTTTTATCTATATTTATATTTTTTATAGATTCAAATCACACAAATAAAAAAATTATATTTTTATCTCTAGCTGTAACATAAAACATAAAAATTACATTATTGTATGAAATGCCTCATTTTTTGGCATGGAATGCAATATTAGTATTTGTGAAGGTAGTGGGTCTTTTTTTCATTAAGGGTTTTATTGTACTAGGAAAATTAAAGTCTTTTAAAGTATTTTAGTGATTTTAATTGATGGTTGAAGGACAGGGTGATGTAGCTAGGGTTAGATGCATTGGTATTATTAGAATGTGAAAGGGGACGAATAGTTTTTGTGGGATGGAATGAGTGAAGTGGAATCAGGTGGCGGGAGAGAAGAGTGTGTGGCATGTTTTAATGATTGGGTATGAATGCGTGAGCTTTTGAATTATGCGGGTGAGGTTGAGATTTGCAAGGGTAAAATTGTGCGTGGTTGTAGTATATGGGTAGTATAATGGTAGAAGTGAATCTGAGAAAGAGGGGTTATGGAATGACTTGGGACGAATGTGACGCTTGGTGTGCGAAGGATAGAGTGAAAAAGAGGTGGCTAAGAGATGTTTATGGTTTAAAAAAAAGGGTGGTGTGACTGAGTGTGAATGAGGTGGTATCGACGTGTAAGAATGAATTAAAATAGAGTTGCAGATAGAATGTAAGTGAGTGAGTGTGGGGGCGTGTGAAGGGCTGAAAAACAGCTTCATATATGGGTTGATTCTAAGAATGTGTGAGAGAGAAATGGCTGGCTGAGGAGGAAGTGGATGATATTGCGTGGGGATAACCCCTGACCGTACGAGATGCTACACCCCATATCACCCCATCGCTATGGAGGGATAATTTAGTGTAGACGAAATGATATATTCTTGCAAATAGATCTTTTATAGCAGCATAGAGTCACCACATAGTCAACATTAAAAACTAAATAAATTCCTACTTTTAAATTTCTAGGGATTTTTTATAGCAAACATTTTTACGCGTACCTTTTAGTGTATTTTAGCAAAGTTGATGCATTTTATATATTTTCTTTGTTTCTCTTTCTCAGCGTAGCAGTTTTATCTGTGGAAATATTCCTACCTGGGCAATTTCCCCATACACAGTTTTCCCCGTGGAAATCTTCCTACCTGGGCAATTTTCCCATACACAGTTTTCCCCGTGGAAATCTTCCTACCTGGGCAATTTTCCCATACACAGTTTTCCCCGTGGAAATCTTCCTACCTGGGCAATTTCCCCATACACAGTTTTCCCCGTGGAAATCTTCCTACCTGGGCAATTTTCCCATACACAGTTTTCCCCGTGGAAATCTTCCTACCTGGGCAATTTCCCCATACACAGTTTTCCCCGTGGAAATCTTCCTACCTGGGCAATTTTCCCATACACAGTTTTCCCCGTGGAAATCTTCCTACCTGGGCAATTTTCCCATACACAGTTTTCCCCGTGGAAATCTTCCTACCTGGGCAATTTCCCCATACACAGTTTTCCCATGCGCAATTTTCCAACCTGGGCACATAGGGTTTACCGTAGTAATGTTAGGTAGAGATGATGGATGGTGCAATGAATTTAATGAATCCTTTTGCTTAACAGACGTAAAAACGAACTATCAATAAGCGTAGCCCATAAAAGCGAACTATTAATACGCTTACCTTTACTGGAGTCCCAGTCAAGTCACGTCGGCGACCATGGATCTCCTTGGTCGCCGTAAAATCAAACTATCGACAAACGCAGGACGAAAAGGCGAACTATCAATACGCGTAGGCCGTAAAAATAAACTATCAAAATGTGTAGACCGTAAATGCTAACTAATAATACGCGTGTCCGTATAAGCGATCTATCAATACGTGTAGTTGGGGAAACTCGATTTTATCCACCGATTAATTAGTCAATAAATCGGCAATCAGCCGATTTGTGGAAGAGACAAAAATGTGAGGTAATTTGAAGTTGAAATGTAAAGTTGAATTCATTCAGTGAGGATTGTGATGGAACTACTTTTTATTAAAACCAACGAAGACATTTCTCTCAGTGTCGTAGAAAAGAGGATTTTTCAGTTTATGAACAATGCACACATTTTTCACTTCACTTAACTTCAATACCTTCCTTACGAGCCTCTGCTAAATCTTTTAAGCGGAGATGTCTCAATTGGAGTTCTGCTTTTTCCTCCAAACAATTTATTTTCCACTCCACCACTTTAATAGGAACCATTTTATGAACCTTCTGGCAAACATGCACTCGTCGGTTTCTACTTTAGTCTTAATCAATAAACAACCGGGAATAACTACTGATAAATTAGTATGTTATGGAAGGACTAATTCACAAATGATAAACGAGAAAGGCATTGCCCCTAGGTCAAAGAAGTAGTTGTTTAATTATTTTATTATTATATTATTCATTCTCATTATTTTATTACATAAGAAATTTGTTCAGGTTTCAACTTAGTGAATTTTGAAGATTGTTACCTCGGATTTGTAGATTTTTTTTTCCAATTTGTAGGGTTTTTTTTTAATATGAAGATATAAATGTATATATATTTTAAGCGTGCATATTTACAAAATCTTGTATATTTAAAAACGTGCCTATTTAAAAAGCGTGTATATTTACAATAACGTGTACATTTAAAAGCGTGAAAATTTAAAAAGCGTGTATATGTACAAAATCGTGTATATTTCTAAAAAAAATAGAAAATAAAAAGGCGAAAAAGATTTTCTATAATTGGAGGTAAATTCTTAAAAATTCACTATTATTATTAGGAAATATATATATATATTTCAACGTAGGAATAAGCTGTCTAAAAAAAATAATGAGTGGGGAGGCAAGGAATAGAAGAAAACCGAGTTTGTGAAAACCAACATAAATTTCAATCGTGATTTAGATTGCAGATAAAACATCATTATCAATGATGCTTCTGTTCCAGGAGTATTATCTAGGAGTTAGAGCCTAACACGACTTTGGAAACCATAGTATTCCTACTCATAAAATGAGGTTCTGATCTCTAAGATTAGAATCTTATAACTCCTAACCGAGGAGTCTACTCCTAGACACTAAGAAGTTGCGTCTTTTTAGCACTTTGTAGCATTCAAGCTAAAATACTTTACTAGATATTTTTATTTGTTTAAATTGATAAAATAAGGATTCATTTATTAACGTATCCATACGATTATTATAAGAGAAGGCATAGCTAGAAGCCCAGGGCTAGACCCACGTATGGGTGTAGTCACATTGAATCGGCTACTAAGACGTGCGGCTGACACCCTGTCGATTGTATTCTTAATTCACCACCTTAATACGTAATACCATTGTATCATATGACGTCTTTCAGGTTATTATTGTACAGGGTGATGATATTTTTGTATATTATTGAAAAGAGTGCGCATTCTAGCAGTGCAACTAGAACCCAAAGTTCCTATGCTATGATGGATAGATGACATACTACAGGATACTTCATACGCTTGATCCCTACTTGATTGCGGCTAGAACAAATAAAAGACATTATGGGGGACTTTATTACTATTAAGTGGTTTAATACCCTCCTTCCCCATTCGGTCGGGTCTAAATTGAGTGAGGAGAGTAGGGAGAACATAGCGACCAAGTGTATTCAGGTATCAGTGATTTAAATGTACGAGACAAAATATCATTAAACCTGAAAAATGGGGTCAGTAAGGCATATTGAAGGCGTCAGGGAACTATATTTGAACAAAGAATAAATGTACTCAAAGCGAATATGAATTGACTATCAGTAAAGAGCACATACCTCCCTTTAACTTAATCAATCCCTTTGTTAACCAAGAACTCAGCCCTACCTTTTACATGATCAATACTTATGGCCTATTGTTAATAAAAAACTTAGCCCTACCTTTTAGGGGGGGGGGGGCATTTATGGCCTCCTGTTGACAAAGAACTATGTTCTACCTTTTGCGAAATTAACACTTATAACCAACTATAAATAAACATCAAAGCAATACCTTTTCAGTGGTCAATATTTATGGCATTGTTGACAAAGGACTCAGCCCTACCTTATAAGTGGTCAATATTTATGATCTAGTTTCAACAAAGAACTCAGTCCTACCTTTTACGTGGTCAAAATTTATGACCTACTGTAAACAAAGAACAAATCTTAACCTTTTACTGGTTAACACTTATGACCTATTGTTAAGAGAGAGTTTAGTCCTACCATTTCCGTGGTCAAAACTTATGACCTACTTTAAACAAAGATCTCAGCCCTACCTTTTTTGTGTTCAATACTTATGACCTATATTGATAAAGAATTCAGCCCTACCTTTTACTCTAGTTAATACTTTTGAACTACTGTAAACAAAGAACTAAATCCTAACTTTTTCTTAGTCAATACTTATAATAACCTATCCTTAACAAAGAACCCAACCTTCTCTTTTACGTGGTCACTACTTATGACCTATTATTGACAAATAACTCAGCCCTGCCTTGTACGTGGTCAATTATAGTGACCTACTCTTAACATAGAATGAAGCCCTAGCTTTTACGTGGTCAACACTTATGACCTGTTGTAAACAAAGCACTCAGCCCTACCTTTTACGTGGTCAACACTTATGACCTACTGTAAACAAATAACTAAGCCCTACCTTCTTGACTCGCTAAGAGATAACAAATATCTGCCTCTCTTAATAGTGAAAATCATGATTGACAAATACTTCAATAGTGAACCGGGTCAACGATAAATACCGAGTCCGGAAGGGCACGTTACTAGTCTCCATGAACAAATTCGGTAAAAAGATTCCGAATCCCAATAACCGCTCCTATATTTCGTACAAGTCCCCGAAAAAACAAACCTCTATGAAGAAATCGTGCCTCACTGAGACAAAAAAACATTTCCCCCCACCGAACCCCTGATAGACATTGAGTTCTTGGTGGAGTGGAGAGACGCACGAGACGCTTCCTCGATGCGGTAGGCTTTCATGTGTCTTTTAGCTGATATACGACCCAATGAAATGGCTGAGGGTGCCAACGCCCGGCAATAGTCGGCCATCTTTAGAGGAGGAGGTTAGTGGGGCCAGCAGAGGAGTGCGTGGCGGATGGGGGACGGAATGATTGTAGTAATCATTCGATAGAGAGGAAATTTGATATATTTTTTATCAAGGCCTCTCATAATATTTATCAAGGGATTTACGAGGGGCGGTCAATAAGTTTTGCAATTCGGATATAAGGAAACGAGATATGAGGAAAAGTGTTTTATTATTTTTCAATATAACTAACCTCGACTTCAATGCACTTGCGCCACTTGTCCCTGAGGCTTCGAATTCCCGACAACCAGAAATCTCCCGACTGCTGTTCAATCCACTCCTGGACGGAGAGCTGGACATCTTCATCGCCCCCAAACCGCCGTACACGCAGTGCAGCCTTAAGCCGGCGGAATAAAAAGTAGTCGTTAGGAGCCAGATCTGGACTGTAGGGGGGATGGTTGAGCTCCTCGAATCCGCACTCGCGCAGGCAGCTTGTGCAACTCTGGCCTTGTGGACTTTGACGACGTTGAAGTCGATCATGGGGCGTGAGGTTTCTAGGGACCCAACGGGCAGAGACCTTGGTCATGGCCAAATCGTCGTGGATGATGTTGATAACACTTCCATGTGATATTCCAAGTTCTCGCTCGATTTCTTCGTTGGTCACGTCTGACGTGCGTCCTGGACGGGGGTCATCTTCAAGGGACTCACGACCATGGCGGAGCTCCCTATTCCAGCGATCACTGGTTGCATAGGAAGGGGTGATGTCGGTGTACACTGCAACCATGCGTTCATGGATCCCTTTAGCATTCTTGCCTTCCTTGGTCAAAAATTTGATCACTGTGCGGTGCTCAACCTTCTCCATTGTTGAAAAATTTGTGACTGACGATCTGCGATCAGCTACTGCTTCCTAAATAGACGAGGCAGGAGCGTGAGGCTGCAGGTCCTGACTTGTCCTAACTTGTCCTAACACCACCACAAACAGCCATTCCCCTTCCTCTGTTTTGCCTTACCGATTCGCAAAACTTATTGACCGCCCCTCCTATCTTATATTTACCTCTATATTCCTTTATTTTATATTTATTTTCATGTTAATTTCTTATATATTTATTTTTACATTCCTTTATGACATATTTATTTTCATATTAATTTCTATATTCCTTTATTTCATATTCATTTTCATATTAATTTATTATATATTCATTTTTATATCCCTTTATTATATATTCTTTTTTAATGTTAATTTCTTATATATCAATTTCTATATTCCTTTATTTTATATTCAAATTTCTTATATATTAATTTTTATATTCCTTTATTTTATATTAATTTCTTGTATATGCATTTCTATATTCCTTTGTTATATATTTATTTTCATATTAATTTCTTATAAATTCATTTCCATATTCTCGTACCTTTATTTTATGTTCATTTTCAGGTTCCTTGAATATTCATTTCTACATTAACTAATTTTATATTAATTCAAATTCATTTATTATATTCATTTTTTACTAATACAGGGTGCGTCAATATTTTGAGATCATTTGTAGGAATATATCAGGTTGGAACGAAAATAATGTCCAATTGTCTGGAATAGTTTTATATACTATTTAATAAAGTAGTGTCTCTTGTTATGGTAAAGGGACCATACAATGAATATTTTCTACCTTTTTCTTTCAGAGTTTAAGAATATTGTTCATAATCTTCTTCGCTATTCACATAGACATGTTTTACTCTGAGTCTCATAAAGGTTTCAATGGAAATTCAATGGCAAAATCAATTCAGAGCATTTATAGGAATGATGCAGTAAATGATAGAAGTTACAAGAGGGGGTTTTCCGTTTTGGAAGTGGGGATTCCAGTCTAAAAGAGGGGCCAAAAAATTGATTCCGAAAAGTTGGAAGCTGTTGACACCCCAAATCCTGCTACAACTTCTGAGAACTCACAAAACAATTTAATCCTACGCCAACTGAAAAGGATTGGAAAGGTTCCAGTGATCGGAAAACTGCCCATGGCGAATCTACAACAGCGTGTTACTTGCTGTAAGTCATTGCTTTCATGACACCTTCAGGTACCATTTTTGGGCAAGTTTGGTACTGTTTGTGAGAAGTGGATCCTTTGTCAACACGTTAGGAGCCGCCGTTCTTTGATCAGTAGAGGAAGCAAAATTCTCAACAACTGAGAGGAGGAATTCATCCATAAAAGATCATTTTGAGTGTATGGTGGGATGTTTAAAGAATTGTCCATTACGAACTGTTAGACAGCAATCAAACAATTAATGTTAATCTCTATTGCAATCAATTTTGTCATTTGAAAGCCGCTTTGGGCCAAAGGTGACCTTCCTTAGTCAACAGAAGATAGTCATCCTCCATCACGATAATGCCCGTCCTCACACAGATCGAATAACCGAAGATCTCTTGGAGAAGTTCGGTTGGGAACTATTGCTTCATCCTTCATATTATCCTGCCCTTGCTCCTTCTGACTATGACTTGCTTTGTGGATAACCGAACCATTCGATGATCTTGAGTTTACATTAAGAAAATAGGTTGAAAATGAATTGGATTCATATTTTTCATCAAAACCTAAAGAATTTTACATTAAGGCGTTTATAAGCTTGTTGACAGATGGAATGGTGTTCTAGAAATGAATGGAGGTTATGTTTATGATTAAATATTTCCATAGTGATTTTTGTTTCATTTATAATATATATAGCCTAAAATCGGACATTCCAACCTGATATAAAAAGGCGCATAACACATCAGAGAAAAGTTGTATTCAAATGAAAATAGGTAGAAATATTCTTAAGAATCCCTATAATACGCCTTCAATGACTGCTTCAAATCGGAGTCTGAAGCGTTGACATGCCCGAATCAAATGATCTTCATTGATTTTGGATATAGTCTTTGTTATAGCGGACTTGAGACATTGAATAGTGTTATGAGGGTGTTGATTGACCTCTCTCTCGACGACGCCCTATTTGTAATAGTCCAGTGGACTGAGGTTGAGTAAGCTAAGAGAGTGGAAATAGCACCCATCCAAGCTTGGGTTGTTCTAGCTTTATAAGATCGTGCAGGTTGTTAGGAAGATGTAAGGTCTTCCGTTGCATACTCTGTCTATCTAGGGCGTCACAACCTTCTCCAAAACCTATGCGAAGGCAGCAGAATTTAATTTTAAGCCCTGCGATAAAAAGTAAGGGTGGCATGACATCTCCATCACTGCTAACGACTCACAGAACCGACACAGTTGCTGGAAACTTGCTTGGCACTCTGAATAACCACCTATCATTCCTTGTAAGTTTATCTCATCAGAGAAAAACCAAAGCATTCTAGATTTCTTTAAGTTTCAACATAGAGAACAAGCGCTTTGCACGGATCAAACGATTCTCTTTTATCCTACCTGATATAGACGTACCTCTCCACAACACACACGACTTATAGCGGGTATTTTCATGCACAACTCTTCTGATGGTGAATTCTGAAACCTTCCGGGGTTTTCTTGATAAGTTTCTTGTACTTTCTCTACAAAATCTTGGCTTCTGATAGTATTAGAACCCTTTAGATGTGTTGGATCCCTATCAGCATCTCCCAGGTCTTTTTTAACTTTGGCAACGAAAGATCGGGTATCTTTCAGCAAGCGAGTAATCTCTGTATAATTATGATGAGCTTTTATGGCAGCAATTACAGCTGGCATTTTCATTTGCTTCGTCACTTTAATGTCATTTATTATTAATTTAAATTTGTAAAAAATTAGTTAGAAAAAAATTAGAACTATTCAAAGTGATGTTTTCAAAATATTGACGCACCCTATCTATTATATAATTCATTTGTTTTACTTTTTGCTTTTTCCATTATGGGTCAATTTGGCATGGGGTCGTCCTGTTTCGGGTACAACCTAGTTCTGTTGTAGTATTGATTTACTATGCTATTTTTCATTATACACTTCCTCAATTCTTATTTGACCTACTTTCTCTAGTATTCGGGTTTAATACTTATGCCTCAAGTGGAATGTGAGGGGATGGGGGTCTTTTTTTTATTGCTCTCCGTAAATCAAATAATTAAATTAAAGTGAAATTTCGGCGGTAAAATTAGCTATGCGGAAGGGTATACTACTACTACTTATAATAATAATAATAATAATAATAATAATAATAATAATAATAATAATAATAATAATAAAACAAAAAAATAACAATAACCTCACGCCTTTCCCGTTCAGAGGTCAGGTTTACCGGCCGATAGGGAGCGCTCTTCATCAGCGCCAAACGTTTGACTGTATACAATAGTTCAATCTTACAGCCTTAATTGTAACTGTATCACTTGGGTTTTTTAAACGTCCACTTTTGTCGTAGCAGTACATGAAATCATTTTCACCCCCCCCCCCCGTGGGCGCACCTTGCACACTGTACGCAGTGATGGTATGGATTTAGAATAGCAATGAGTATCATCTACCTTCACACAGCATCGGACACTCCCGGAGGACGCCTGGTCTATTGGATACAGCCACTTGCTTATCTAATGTTTCTAAGTTCGCACATTTGGGTCCCAGTGTTCATTTATTGGGAACTCGTCCCGGAGAACTTCATTTCCTTTGAGTCTTTGAAGAGCTTTGATGTAGCGACCTTCTCATCTTGAACCCTTCACTGCTTCGGTCTTTTTTTTATTTCCTTCCGCTCATTTTGCTTTTAGTGGCCAATACTTGGAAGTTCTTGACTCGTAGGAGCGTCGCGTTCTTTAGGATTATTTCCTTCTTGGGGGAGAGGGGTCATCTGACGAGTGCCATCAATTGTTCTTTAGGAATTAGATCACACCCTCGCTCTCCCTCCATCAGACCTGAAGAGGTTTGTTATTCTACTACCTGCTTCGTTTTTGTTTAGATCCAATTCCGCCATTCTCTCTGTAGTTTTCTTTACTACACCATATTTCTTTTTTCAAACTATACCCTCGTTATATTACGTCAATTTCTCCTTTCTATTCAAATAAATAATGTTTTATCGTCAATTAGTCAATGAGCAAAGTACCCCTCATTGATGTTACTGTACTCTTGATTCCACCCATACACTAGTATTTTTGCACCCAAGCTTACTGGCAGGTTTTGCAATGCCTTTTATGAAGCCACAAAGTTGATTGACAACTCAGAGTCCATGTGTAACGTGAATAGTCAATAATGTCACGTCATCTTTGAACCAGCTGACAGACGCGTGTCTCCCAATAACAGAAAAAAAATGGCTCGATGTCTTCCATTCCCCAAAATTCACTTTCGAACACTTCAAAATTTGTAGAAAATAATTCGAGTTGGTTGTTAGAGTTTCAAAAAATAGATTTATATCGTTTTACACTTTTGTCAACACTTCACTTAGATTAGGTGTATGTTGGAGACAGTTTATAAATGGTGTTTTGTGTATGGAATGAAACGGTGTATTGTGTGTTATCAGTGTTCGTCCGTTTATTGATTCACAGTGCGCGTTGTGGGATGGGTTTAGTTCTTTGTTAGAGTGTTAAATGATCCCTTAATTGGTACCGAGTACAACGTTGGGAATTTATTCTTTATACGGATCGTTGTTAAAAATAAAGATAATGCGTTACTTGAGGTCGTATTCTTTCTTAGAATATTAATACAAGATTGTATAATCAATACAGGATTGTATAATTAGTTTTTCCAGTGGACCAAAACAGATATTATTGGAATTATTAGGGTTCAATGGTGATGGAATTGGTTTAATTTATTTAATATATAGAGTTAGGGTTCGGTAGGCACTGCCCATATAGACTTTCTGCTGCTGAAGAGAATTGTTTGGTTTGTTTGAAAATTATTATTTATCGGACAAATCTTTGGATAAAATCCTGTAGATTATAACGAATTTCTAAAATATTGAATAATTTTATACTATATTCCTCGTTAACACGGGTGGTGAATTATAAAAAAAATGAGTGGGTGAGGATTTATTTTTTAAGAAACTTTACATATTTACTCTGATTGGATAAACAAATGTTGATGAAAATAATAAAATGTTCTGGATGAAGTTTTTATTTAAAGTAGTTGATTTAATTTAGAAGCAAGAATAATTATGATATGTGTTCAAAAGGATTCAAATACATTGTGGATGGATTAAAAGAGATTAATTAGGCTTCAGGGGTTTAAGTCAATCTTAAGCAAAATTTGTTCGATTTCTTCGAGGAGCTGGATGGAATTAGTTTTGACCTATGACTTGGTGATGGCATAGGTTGATAAGAGCTAATTCAGGTTTTCTTTTTGGTCGTGGAAGAGCTAATTCAGGTGTTGTGTTTGCTAGTAAAAGAAGTAATTCATGTGTTCTGTGTGTTAGTGTAAGAACTAATTCAGGTATTTTGTTTGGTAGTGTAAGAGCTATTTCGTGTGTTCTGTTTGCTATTGGAAGCGCTATTTCAGGTGTTTCATTTAGTATTGGAAGAACTAATTATGTTTTCTATTTGGTCGTGTAAAGCTAATTTAGGTGTTTTGTTTGTATTAAAAGTTCTAATTAACTGGTTCTGTTTGGTATTGGAAGTGATAATCCATTTGTTCTCTTTAATAGTGGAAGAGCTAATTCAAGTGTTCTCTTTGTTATTGGAAGAGATAGTCCAGGTGTTCCGTTTGGTAGTCGAATAGCTATTTCATGTCTTCTCTTTGATAGTGGAAAAGCTTATTTCGTTTTCTCTTTGGTAGTGGAAGAGATGATTAAGGTGTTCTATTATACAGTGAAAAGCTAGTTCAGGTTCTCTGTTTGGGTAGAGGAACAGCTAATTCCTGTGTTTTATTTTATATTGGAAGAGCTACTTCAGATATCCTGAAATGCAGTGAATGAGATAGTTCAGGTTTTCTATATTGGTAGTAGAAGAGCTAATTCGTGTGATCTTTTTAGTATTGTAAGAGCTAATCCAGGTGTTCTTTTTTGGCAGTGGAATAGAAAATTCAGGTTTTCTGATTGGTAGAGCAGGGGCTAATTTGGATGCTCTGTTTGAAAAGAGGTAATTCACCTGTTATATTTGGAGTGGAAGAGTTGATTCAGCTTTTCTGTTTGGTAGTGGAAGTGCTAATGCAGGTGTGCTCTTTGGTAGTAAAAGAACTAAGTCAAGTATTGTGTTTGGGGTGGAAGACCTAATTCTAGTCTTCCCTTTACGTTGGAAGATCTAATTCAAGAGTTCTGATTGGTATAGGAATAGGGATCCAATTGTTCTCTTTGGTAGTGGAAGATCTATTTCATATGTTCTGTTTTGAATTGGAAGATCTATTTCAGGAGTTTGGTAATTATTGGAAAACCCTAATCATGTGTTCTGTTTGCTACTGGAAAACATAATCCAGGTGTTCTCTTTGGCTTTGGAAGAATATATCAGGTTTTCTGTTTGTTATTGGAAGAGATAATCCAGGTGCTCTCTTTGTTTGTCTAGAGCTAATTCAGACTTTTTGTTCTGTGTTGGAAGAGCTAATTCGAGTGTTCTGTTTCGTATTGAAAGAGTTAATTCACGTGTTCTATTTGGCAATGGAAGAGCTAATTTTGTTGTTCTGTTTCTCTTCGGTATTGGGAGAGCTACGAGTATGACGTTTACTTTTTGGTAATGTAATAACTAATTCAGTTGTTCTTTTTAGTAGTGGAAGAGCTAATTCAGTTGTTTTGCTTGGTAGTGGAAGAGCTAATTCAGGTATTTGTTTGGTATTGAAAGAGATATTCCAAAACTTCTCTTTGGTATTGGAAAAGCCATTTCTGCTCTTCTGTTTGTTAGTGGAAGAGCTAATTCAATTTACGAGTATGTTTCGGATTTTAAGAGCTAAGTGAGGTGGTGTTGTATTTGGTAGTGGAAGGGATAATTCAAGTGTTCTATTTGGTAGTGGACGAACTAATTCATTTTTTCATTTTTCAAATTGGAAGTGCCAATTAAGGTCTTATGTTTGTGAGTAAAAGAGCTAAGAAAGGTGTTCCGTTTGGTAGTTGAAGAGCTAATTCACGTGTTCTATTTGTCAATAGAAGAGGTAATTTTCTTGTTCTCTTTGATATTGGAAGTGCTAAGTGGTGTATCCTTTTGCTATCGGAAAAGATAATTCCGGTGTTCTCATTGGTAATGGAAGAGCTAATTAGGTTTTCTGTTTGAACGTGGAAGGGCTAATTCAGGTGTTTAGTTTGGTTTTGTAAGATCTAATCCATGAATTCTGTTTGGTATTGCGAAATATATTCCAGGTGTTATTTTTGGTAGTGGAAGACCTAAATTAGGTGTTCTGTTTGTTATTGGAAGTGATAATCGAGGTATTCTCTTTGGTATTTGAATACCCTTTTCAGGTCTTCTCTTTGCTTTTGGAAGAGCTAATTTAAGTTTTCTGTTTGGTAGAGCAAGAGATAATTCTGGTGCTCTGTTTGTTTGTAGATGGGAAAATTCAGTTAGTCTGTTTGGTAGCGAAAGATCTAATTTATGTGTTTTTTTGTTAGTGGAAGAGCTAATTCAGGTTTTCTACACGGTACTAGAATTGCCAATTCAGGTGCTCTGTTTGATATTGGAAGAGCTAATTCAGGTGGTCTGTTTGGTAGTGGATGAGCTAATTCATGTGTTTGGTGAGGTATTGGAAGAGATAAACCATGTTCTCTTTGGTAGTGGAAGAGCTAATTCAGGTGTTCTCTTTTATATTGTAAGATTTAATTCAGGTGTTCTGTTTGGTAGTCGAAGAGTTATTTCAGGTCTTCTCTTTGTTAGTGGAAGAGCTATTTCGTGTGTTCTGCTTGGTATTGAAAGATCTAATTCAGGTGTTCTGTATTGCAATGTAGGAGCTAATTCAGGTGTGTTTTTTGGGGGTATTGGAAAGCTGATTCATGTTTTTTGTATGGTATTAGAATAGCCAATTCAGGTTTTCTGTTTGTTATTGGAATAGCTAATTCTGGTGTTCTGAACAGTAGTGGAAGAGATAATCCAGATGTTTCGTTCGGTAGTAGAATTGCTAATTCAGGTGTTCTGTTTGGTAGTAGAAGAGCTAATTCATTTTTTTCTATTCAGTATTCTATGAGCTAATTCCAGTGTTCTTTTTGTTAATGGAAGATATAATTCAGGTATTTTGTTTGCTATTGAAAGAGTTAGTTCAGCTGTTCTATCAGGGAGTGGAAGAGCCAATTCAATTGTTTGTTTGATTTTGAAAGACCTAATTCAACTGTTCTATTTGGTATTGGAAGCTAATTCATGTGTTCTGTATGGTAGTTGATCATCTAATTCAGTTGATCTGTTTAGTAGTGGAGGTCGCTATTTCAGATGTTCTGCTCGGTAGTGGGAATACTAATTCAGGTGTTCTTTTGGTTGTGAATAAGCTAATTCAGGTGTTCTGTTTCAGAGTAGAAGAACTATTTCAGATGTTCTGTTTGTTATTGGTAGAACTATTTCAGTTGTGCTCTTTGCTAATGAAAACTCTAATTCAGGTGTTCTGTTTGGTATTGGAAGAGTTAATTCGGTTGTTCTGTTTGGTAGTAAAAGAGATAATCTAAGTCTTCTGTTTTCTATTTGGTTTCAGAAAAAATAATTCTTGTGTTCTGTTTTGTATTTTGTCAGACATATTTTAGTCAATATTTTGATGAGGATAAATTATTATTTCGATCTCCTGTGCATTTTTATCCTAAATATGAGTAATATTTAATTACTAGGACGGACTTGATAATGAAAAATTCAATATGATAAATATTGACTTACTAGTATTCTTATAAGACCGAGAACCTAGATGTATTGTTAAAAGGAAAATAAGACAATATGTTCCAAAGAGTGTAAAAAGGATTTATCTAAGTAATCGATGTTTACAGTGGTCCAAATTCGGTTAACATGCTTTTGTAAAATACAGTAAACAACTTAATCACTTTAGAATGTCATTAACCAATGGCACGAACGCGACAAAATCAATGTTTCACAATTCCTATTTTTCCACTACATATATCCAGCATCACGAAGCTCTCGCCGAAATGTTATTAGTGTGTTTGAGCTGTGTTGATCAAGGTTCGCATTTTTTGTGGTTATTAAGTTTAGGAATAATAATAATAATAATGATAATAGGTATTTATAATGCGCCCTTCAGGGCTGTTAGCTCTCCCAGAGCGCAGGTTGTGTAGCGAGTGTAGAGAAAGTTTACAGGGGACAGAAGGAAATTCAGAAGAGATGAGTCTTCAGAAGACGTTTAAAAGTAGCAAGGGAGGGAGAGGATCGGACTTCGGCAGGAATGCACGGTTAGCTTGAATGGTTGACCTTCGTGAATGTGGAAGTATTCATTCCACTTTTTTTTTTTAAGGAACACATCTGGCGACTGCCTACTAGATCATAAGTCGCAGTAATCACAAGCGCTTTTAACAGAACTTGTGTTTCACGTTACTGGTATATTTATCAATAGTTGAGGATAGATCACAAGAAAAACGGAATATTTGATGAACTTTTATCAGAAATTGTGTTCCATGTTATTGTTATATCTATAAAAAATAGGGCTAATTCTTACAAAAGACATATCTGAATGGGTTTTATCCGAAATTGTCTTTCACGTCATTTGTATATGTCCCAAACCTTTTAACTAATGTTCACGAAACAAGTAAGATTTGATGTGCTTTTACCGGAATTTGTCTCTCACGTTATTGATATAAGTCACCCTAGAAGTAATTCTGCATTTTTTCATGTTAATCATTATTTTATGGATATAAAAAAAATCGAGCGCAAGTTTTGTATATTTATACTTGGCTAGTACACTTAATTCAGGCCGTGGTACTTGTGAAGCCGGTTCCCGAGCACAAAACTGTGTACACGAAATATTATCACTCCAATATACACGTAAAAGCGTCACAACACATCACATCTAGTCCCATACATTTACACACGAAAAATGAGACAACAGACAACACTAAAATAGCATTGTCGGCAATAAAAGCTATTAAAGGCTTGAATGCTAAAAATAACATTATTATTACACTAAAAGTAAAAATACAGAGAAGAAGACACAAAATACAATAAGAAGAACACTACAAACATATGAAGATAAAAACACACAAAATAACAACACAAATAAAGGAAAAATAAAGCTATAAAAATAAAGTGATGCCCTCCCTACTAGGGCGAAATCCCCCCCCCTCTTTATTTTTTTCACCCACTATATCTTCCACTATACAATCTCTCTTCGAAAATTGAGTACATCATCATCATGTCTACATTCAACTCATTGCACTGTGCTTTGCCTGTTAAAGAAGATATGAAGATGCATCAAGAAAAGAAAATCGAAGATCAAGAATTAACCCAGCCAACTTAAAGGAAGAAGGAATCACAGCTAACTAGAATATGGAGTTCAGATAAATGGAAGACAAATGTTTCAAGAGGCAACTTCATCTCAAGAAGTAATAAATAGATTCGAATATAGAAAATCCCAAGATGAATGATATTGAACTCAAAAGATGAACAATGATATAATAAAGCCCCCCGTCCCCATAGGGCAATGGATTCTTCAAGACATGTCAGAGGTACGAGTACACTTGAAACAACGAATCAACATTTGTTCATCTCTTCTTTCTAAACTATAAAGTGAAGAAGTTTTAATAAGATTGTTACAGAAGACGAAAAGTGGATTATGTAAAATAATATTAAATTTTCTAGACAATGGATAATTCATGAGGAAAAATAATACCTCAGCTGAAACAGGGCCTCAATCACGGAAGGTTCTCTTGTGCGTTTGGTCGATTATTGACATAATAGCGCTTTTTTGTTTAGGGGACACAAAGCCAAAATGTCTGGTGACGTCACCAGCCAGAAAGGTCGACTAGTCACTGTGACTCTATAATAATATTCCTCGAAGCTGCTTCGCTTGGACTTGGTTCAGCAAATTTTAAAAGAAAATAATTTTTTTTTAAATAATAAATTTTTGCTGCTACTTTACTTTTCATTTTCACTAAATCAGGTTTAATCGGTCATAACTTCATATAGTTGTTGGATTTCTAGAACAAAAAATAGTGATAAACATGAAAAAACTGTCGCATTAATTATGGGATGAAATATATACATATGTCTCAAATCTTAGGCCTAATTCTCCCAAAACACGGAACTCTTAAGCAGAGGTCGGAGAACCGGGATAAATTGCACCAAATGGGTTAAAAATGAAAATTTCGGGGAGGTTTTAAATTTGCATGAAAAAAATGTAGTTATTACTTATTAATCGAAGCAAATTCTAAAACATGTTTTACAAATAAATATTTTCACTTAAAAATAAAATCTAATTTATGGGGACCATTTCTTAAGTTGGCAATAATAAACAACGAGCTAGGATTTCAGCTGCCGGCAACACTACGAGTGTTAGTAGTGACTTTGAAGCCCGTAGGACAACTGCACGTCCCATCATTGGCTGATCCAGGATAAAAATGGGGGTTGGGCTAACCTGAATTCCTCCCTCTGAGGAGTATAAGAAAAGGGTATTAAACATCAATAATGATTATCTTACACAGCATCGCTAATAGATGACAATAACTCACAAGAGTGAAGACTAACTATCAAATCCGAATTTTTGCCACAAATCAGAAAATTATGAATTGTAATTTAGGGAAGTCAGCTCAGGTATGATATTGAATTTAATCATTATTTTTGAGATTTAACTTCATCTTAGACATGTATCATATAAGGTACATTCGATCGCAACGGTTTAAAAAACTGGTTATATATATATATATATATATATATATATTATTACATAACTCTTTCTGAATAGCAGAATACAAGGATGGCTTAAAAAAATAGAAACATAAACGGCTCTTAAATTTGAGGGAGCTTCAGCCCTCTAGCCCAGTACCCCCCTCCCCTAGATCCGCCTTTGAGCTTAGTGTCCTATCTCGCTATTTTTATAGTTTATTCTATTCTTCGTGATTTCATTTTTGTATCCTGGTCTTTATGACTATCAATGTTAAAGTTAAAATCATATCATCCATTTGTTTTTCAATTATTTTCACGTTTACCATTCAAATGGAATCAAATAGGAGAGGAGTTAGCAAGAAGAGTTTCTCATTTATGGCTGCAGAGAATTAGGGATAAAAGAAAATGAAACCACAGTGTGGTTTGTTTAAAAGTACTTACTACGGTCTTTCAAAATGAGTCAAATGTAAAAAAAAAAAACTTGCGCGTAATTTGCACTCAGATCTATCGTCCAAACCTCGGGAATACCTTTTAAATTTGGAAAGGTCTGTCAATAAGCAAAGATCAACATTCAACTTCAAAAGCTACTATTGAAATGGCCTGGTAGATTGTCCGAAACAAGAAACCACATACATCTGGTCAGGAGTTGGTTAAACCTGCAGCTCTGAAAATGGCTGAGACAGGCGCGGATCCAGGGAGACTAGAGCGCCCCCTAAAAAACCCAAACATTTCAGACCTGTTTATGTTTATTTATATTTTTTAAGTCATACTTATATTCTGCTATTCAGAAAGAGTTATGTAATAATGTAGAATATATAACGGGGGGCCCAAAAGTTACTTCACATTTTTTAAAATTAATAACACAAAAACTAATTAAGTTATAAAAGTGGGTCATATATAAAATGAAAGAAGAGATCTTGGATTTTTATTATTTAAATATAGTATCCTTCAAATGTTCTCCATTATTGTTAAAACAAAGGCGGATTCTTTGCACCATATTTTCCATGACATTTTCCAAAACATCAGGACTGATTTTGACGATTTCTTCAATGATGTTTTGTTTCAATTCTTGAAGATTATTAGGTTCATTTACGTATACCTTTTCTTTAAGGTATCCCTAAAAATAAAAAATCTGGAGGGGTAAAATCAAGTGATCGTGGTGGCCAAGAAACGTCACCTAAACGTGAAATTAACCGACCTATGCAACCATTGCTCGCTGGAATAGGGAGTCCTGCCATGGTCGTGAGTCCCTTGAAGATGATCTCCGTCCAGGACGCCCGTCAGACGTGACCAACGAGGACAATGTGGCCCGTGTGGAGAGGATGATCCTCGAAAATCGACGGGTTAAGGTCGAAGAAATCAAGCGAGAACTTGGAATATCACATGGAAGTGTTATCAACATCATCCACGACAATTTGGCCATGACCAAGGTCTCTACCCGTTGGGTCCCTAGAAACCTCACGAAACCTCACGCCCCATGATCGACTTCAACGTCGTCAAAGTCCACAAGGCCAGAGTTGCACAAGCTGCCCTGCACGAGTGCGGATTCTAGGAGCTCAACCATCCCCTACAGTCCAGATCTGGCTCCTAGCGACTACTTTTTATTCCGTCAGCTCAAGGCTGCACTGCGTGGACGCCGGTTTGGGAACGATGAAGATGTCCAGCTCACCGTCCAGGAGAGGATTGAACAGCAGTCGGGAGATTTCTGGTTGTCGGGAATTCGAAGCCTCAGGGACAAGTGGCGCAAGTGCATTGAAGTCGAGGGTAGTTATATTGAAAAATAATAAAACACTTTTCCTCATATCTCGTTTCTTTATATCCGAATTGCAAAACTTATTGACCGCCCCTCGTTCATACATGTCTACAATACAGATAAATCTAAAAAATAATTATTAAATTCAGTATTATAACTGAGCTGACGTCCAAAAACTACAATTTAAAATTTTATGATGTGTGGAAAAAAATGGGATCTAAAAGAGTTAGTGCTCACTTGTGTATGATATATAGTTATTTAATATTAATGCTATGTAAGATAACCAATATTAATGACCAATGCCACTTTCTCAGACTACTCAAAGGGAGGAATTAATCCTAGCCCCTGCCCAGTCCCCAAATTTTTAGCTTAGATCCGCTACTGGGCTGAGATCAGATGTGGGTAGAGCCAAGAGATGCGACTAAACTCATTGCCATTGTTTCCAAAAGTCGCAAAATTTTGCTATTCAGCTTGATGAGGCTACAGATGTCTGAAGCATTTGGAACCTGCACGGAAAGCCGTCATGCACGATGTTATCAAAACTTTCAGTGCTACCAAATAGCATGCACTAAATACGTGGCTCTTTCGTGAATTACATGAGATGGATAGGATGAAGATTCATGCCTACTTTATCACAGAGAAGTGAAGTGGATTTCACGTGGGCTATCAAAACTCAACTTTAAATTTTGTTGGTTGATCATAAGTATGCCCTCGCACATATGCATATTTAGCTGAAATCTTTGGGTTTGTGAATACATTAGACAAAAAATTGCAAGGGAAGCATTAATGTTATTACAGTCAGAGAAAATTTTCAACGTTTGGTTCAAATCTTCTGTATTTGAGCCAGAAAGTATAACAAAAAAAAAATTGCTGCCGTTCCAAAGTTAGTTGATTTGGGAAAATTTCGAAGATTTCTTTCTTTTGGTGATATCAAGGATACAGTTATCAACATCTTACCCGACTCAGAAAAAGGTTCTCCGTCTATTTTCCAGATCCCGATTCACATGCTGTCAGTTGGGTTGTGGATCTCTTTAACTGTAAAATTGATAAAGTGTCAATGAGTCTTAAGGATTGGCTGAGGGACTGCTTCAACTTTACTCTAAAAATGAAACAGGTGTTTCCATTTTGGATGTCAAAAACTTCAAAGGCTTTCAAAATTGCAGCTTAGGAAGCAATAAAAATACTGCTGCCATCTGGAACCACCTTCTTTGCCAACAAGGATTTTCCACTCCCATTACAGTAACTGAAAAACAAAGTACAGAAATAGGTTGAATGCCGAAGACAGTATCCAAGTTGCTCTGACATCAAAAGACCCTAATTTTGATCTTGTATCAAAACTGGAACAACATCATTTCTCAAACCACTGAAGTGAAAAAGTTTTCATTGAAATTCTTTAGGCCCCTAATGAGATTTTTCTATATATTAATTTGTTAGTGTATATTTTTAAAGTTTCTTTAGCGCGTATATATAATACATAATTTTCAGCTTGTATGACTCTATTCTCCGTAGGGAGGATTCAATAAACTATTAGGAATTTGTTTGCTATCAGTGGACTTTCATATCTTGGGGTAATCCCGATATTATCAGAATTTGCTTTTGACCTTACTGGTTATGCTTCAAAACTTGAAGATAATTCTTACAAAACTTGGAGATAAAGCTCAATAAACATGAAATATCTGATGAGCTTTTATGACAATTTGTCTTTCATGTTATTAGTATATCTCCCAACCCCTTTAACTAATGTTTACGAAACAAGAAAGATCTGATGTGCTTTTACCAAAATTTGTCTTTCACGTTATCGATATAAAGTCACCTTAGAAGTAATGCTGCATTTTTTCATGTTAATCATTATTTTATGGATATAAAAAAATCGAACGCAAGCTTTGTATATTTATACTTGGCTAGTAGACTTAATTCAGGCCGTGGTACCTGTATGTCTACATTCAACTCATTGCACTGTGTATGTCTGTTAAAGAAGATAGGCAAGTTTTCTCGATTGGGGCAATGAATTCTTCAAGACCTGTCAGAGGTACACTTGCAACAATGAATCAACATTTGTTCATCTCTTCTTTCTAGACTAAATTTTATTTTGTCGAATTGTTACAGGAGACGAAAAGTGGACAATAATATTAAACGTTCTTGACAGTGGGTTAGTCCTGAGAAATAAACAATACCCTATCACAAAAAGGTGACTTATGCAATGAAGATTCCCTTATGTGTTTAGTGGAATAATAGTATAAGCCATTTTTAACTTTTAAACGCAAATCACAGAGATCTACCATCTATAGTAGCGTTTGAAGAAAAATTGTAGCATTAATAAATAGAAGAAAAGTGTTCTTTTATCAGGACAACACTCGACTTAATATCTTTAAAGCTATCATAAAAATCTAAGCTTTTTCTTTTGTTAGTAATGAGTCGTCACCTATACTCACACAACATAGCTTCATTATATTACTCTCTTTTAACGAGATTAGCGAATCAACTGAAGAGAATGAAGATATCAACAAAAAAGATGTCTAAACAACTTTAAACACCCTTCTCAATATTAACATATATCTAACCTTAGAAGAAATTTTCTAGAAACGCGTAACAGTTTGTGTGCTTTTATCAGAACTTGTCCTTCACGGTATTAATATATATATCTCCAAACTTAGAGCTAATTCCCCCAACATTGAAAATCTGTAGGGCTTATATTAGAGCCAGTCGTTTATATTATTGTTATGCCCTAAAACTTGTAGTTAATTCTCAAGAAACAGGACTTATGAAGGGCCTCTATAGGAACTTGACTTTCGCCATAGTAGTGGTGGTTCCCACCAATGGGATTTATGTGTTTCTTGCGCGTGTACATATGCACACGTTTTTACGTACACACCCACTCAGGGTACTTCACCAAGCCGCCGTCCTGAGCTCCTGCCCGAAGAGATTAAGGTATTATCAATAAGTTAATCACTTTTTTACAGGTATCTCTGATAGTATATATATATATATATATATATATATATATATATATTATATATATATATATATATATATATATATATATATATATATATATATATATATATATATATATATATATATATATATATATATATATATAATTTTCAATAAGAAAACAATGGCGAGGAGTAGACTTAAATCCAACATCAAAAAATCTTTATTAAGATTGAGTAATGCAACGTTTCGACCTTACGGTTATCTTCTGGCTCTAGAAAACAGATTAAGATATACAAATATACAAAATAGGTTTAAGTGTTCACCAAAAACTATAATTATAATAAGAGGGGAGTAAAATACAACGATTTAAAGAAAGAAGTAAAGTAAAATTGTACAGAATAAAAACAACTAAAAAACTAACTAATAAAAGCTTTAAAAACAACAAAACAAAAATCAATACAAAACCAAACGGATCAAATGAGATACATACGTTGAATCTTTGATATCCAGTGAGAATATGGTGTGGTAGAAAGGTGACGGGAAATATAACAGTTTCGCTAGTAGTGGTTGTTTAAATGATGTTTAATGTAATAGAAGAAGAATCGGAATTGAGTGAGGGAGATTTTGTTTTGATATAAATAGATTCAGAGATACGTAGTGACAGTGGGTTTGAGTTGGAGTCCAAAATTTCGAAGTCATTCTTATTGAAAATTAAATTAAGGTTGCACAGCGGAAACTACCTAGATTATATGGTAAATATGTAGATTAGCGACTCGAACGATGGGACGTACTATTTCGTCCGTGTTCCAAAATGTTTCACGTTTTTGGAGTACATTTAAGGGGACGGCTCGTGTGGGGGTAAGCACAATGGGGGGACCACACTACAATGATCCTGAGTTACATAAAATTTGGGGGGAGGTCTGGGGGGCACAGCCCCCAGTATATAATCGCAATTGTTTATAAACTAATGTCCTAACGTTTACAGAGGTGAATGATTTAACCAAATCATGTCAGCGCCTTTAATCGTTTTGCGAATTATAATGGGGTGGGGGTGGGGTCTGACGTCAGACGACTCAAATGCGCATGAATATTCCGGTTGGGGTGAACGAAAATATTTACCAAAAAAAAAACACTTTTTCGGCCGAGTCGCTAATCTACATATTTACCAATTATATATTGTGGGAAAATCCCACGTGGAATTTCTTGTCCAGCACGGAAGTTCCATGCGCTGTAGAAGGTTCTGTTAGGTTTAAATTGGTAAGCCTCCCCCCCCCGCCTTTCCACAAGCAGTAGCCTCGAACCGCGACCACCACGGTCCACCTTTACACGGGTTAGAATAGTCTCGGCAAGAATATTCGAGGCCATTCCAGAGTAGCGATGTATCGCCCACCCCCGCGTGGAGGAGCTTCGGATATTTATATGGCTCGTCTTCTATGTGGGAGACACAGAGTTGAGGAGTCTCGCTCAGACCCAAGAAGATTCCCCTAGTTCCAAGTCAAGTGCTAACAACAAAGCAAAGTGACGGCTGAACTATTTGTGTGTTGGAATTAGCCCCAGCAAATGAGGTAATTTCATTTGACGATCGCTACCGAGCGATTTTTCCGACTCTCCTCATCAACTCCTGTCGAAGCCTTCCTCGTTCGCCCCTCGTTTTCGGGTGACCGAAATACTCTCCCCTGAACCGGACGTTACCGCCACCCTCCTTTTTCGAGAACCGAAATCACGTTAACTTCCCGCTCAGAAGCTCCGAGCGCCCTCGCCTCACGTGCAGAAGACATCCGTAAAGCCTTACCACGACGTCTCACCTGGAATCCTCCCTAAGACAACCCCTCTCCCCCTTCAGTAACCCATTTGAGTTAATCCCCCCCCCCCCAATTTGAATAGTCTCCTCCAGGAATACATTAATTTTTAATTTCATAGTATAATGCATAACTCTGCAATTCCCTTGCTCGTTTACCGATGTAATTTTGCCCATTAAATTCTCGGATGTAATTTTGCACATCACTTCTCTCATTTTTATGTAAATAAAATTATATTTTTGTGCATGACTCTTTAAATAACCTTGAGCTTTGCCATTGCCCATAATTTACCTGACCTCGTTGCACTCTTTCTCGCTATTCAGCCCGCCTAAACTCGTGGTGTTCCGTCCTTTGTCGGTTCGCCTTTAAGTTATTGGTCCCTCCCCCATAGATATAATATGGTATTGATGTAATATCATGTCATACCACGACATATATATATATATATATATATATATATATATATATATATATATATATACATACATACATACAAAGAAAGAGCAAATACAGGTTCTGAGGGTGATAATACAACCACCACGCCATTTTTATTTTCTGTCTTTCAAATAAATTTGAAGACAGAAAGAAAGATGCAGAAACCTTGTATAGCTGACTCTAAATACATATAGTACAAGAGAAAGAAGAATTGGACGCAAATGAGCAAATGAGACAAGAAACCGGAGTTTTTTAAAGGCAAGAGAAAGGGACATTAGAAGAACCCAGAATCAAAGAGAGTAGAGGGTGGCACAGTGAAGGCGATCCTTTACCGAGAAGACATGGAGTATGTATGTGACATGGACAATGAGCCTTTAAATTGTGAGCGAGTAAGAGGATGTGGTATAAAAATTCTTGGAGGTTCCTAGCTTAGGGAGATACTGGGTTTGATGGGGTAAAGCTTTGGGTGATATATAGTTACTGTCCCTGGTAGCTTAGCGGTAAAGCATCTGACCGGCAATCAGCACACCCAGGTTCGAGTCCCGGCCAGGAATTTCAAACAACTTTTTTCCCCTGGCGTTATTTCTATCTTCTCGGTAAATGATCGACTTCATTGTGCCGCCCTCTGCTCTCTTTGATTCTGGGTTCTTCTAAAAAACTCCGGTTTCTTGTCTCATTTGCTCATTCGCGTCCAATTCTACTTTCTTTTGTACTATATATATATATATATATATATATATATATATATATATATATATATATATATATATATATATATATATATATATATATATATATATATATATATATATCTGCTGAGGTGTTGGGCTCCGATCATGTCCAAGTGAACGGTGAATGAGACTATTTTTGTTTCAGCGTGGAGGTGTGAGGTTAGTGTGGTTCTGTTCTGAGTGCGTTATTCTGAGCGGTTTGAGCTTGTTTGCATTGGATTTGGAGAGGGTTGGTAGTGCTTTGAGGGTGGTGGTTTTCCTTATGGTTTTGTTTGTAATGTGTTATTTAAATGTCATGTGGGTGTGTAGTGTGATTCCAGGAGAATGGGAGTTTTGTTTAGAGTAAGCTGAGGTCTTTTTAGTGTGATTTTGGTGTGTTTGTATGATTCTGGTGTAAATAGTGTGATGGTTGGTTTGAGAACTTAGACTGCCATGCGGTTTTATGTGAGCCAGTATTCTAGTGTGTTTATTTATTGTTTGAGTGCTCTCCTTGTTGTATGGGATGATGGGTAATGTGCAATGAATGACATGTCTTCCGTATAGGTGTTGGTTTTGATGATTGGGGATTGTGGTTGTGGGATGTCATGAGTGAATAACTTGAAAATTAGAGTGAGAGTATGTATGGCTCCTTGAGGGACGCCATTAGGATGCGGTGGAATGCGGGAATTGTATTTTGTGTGTCATTTGGCATTGTCTGCCGAAGATGAAGTTTATTAGCCATTTTTATCGATGTTGGTGCGGGTGTTGTGAAGGATTTTTTTTTGTGAGTATGGGTTTTGTTACTGTGTCGAAGGCTTTGTTTATGACTATATATATATATATATATATATATATATATATATATATATATAAAGAGAGAGAGTGAGTGAGTGAGGACCTAAATTACTACCTTTCTTCCATTCTTAATTTAATTCCCCCTTTATATTTTGTGTAAATGTTAAGACTCCCTTATTTCTCAAGTTAAAGGAACGCAATTGGGAAACGAGATAATATTCAGGATGAGGTCTCCTGCAAGATAAGCCTTAAGTGTAGATCGGAGGTGCTAGAAAATGGCTATCGTGCTTCCCTCCCCCCTTTTCGGTCGCACCCTCATCGATGTATAAACCTCATTTATATTCATTTGCATACCCATTTTTGATTACGTCATCACCCTTCATTCCCTTTCCCCAATATTTTCATCATTCTTGAAACCTTCATCCGTATCCTTTTATTTATTTTTTGTAATTTTTCTCAATATATTGTAGAGCCTTGTATTTTTACCTCTCTATATCTTCGCCGAGCCTAATAAAATCAAGCCTTCCACCCGTCTGCGACTGATATATATATATATATATATATATATATATATATATATATATATATATATATATATATATATATATATACACTCTCACCAGCATATATATATATAAGATAGTTTTTTGGCTATCTGAGAGAACGCCTATTTTAAGTGCTACCTTTTCGTGTATGTGAGAAGAGCTCCTTCCGAAGGCTTTGAGGAAGACTGGTTTGCCAAAAATAGCCTTTTAACCGCATATATATATATATATATATATATATATATATATATATATATATATATATATATATATATATATATATATATATATATATATATATGATAATATTAAACATGAAAAAAAACCTCGTGTTATATATGTTTTAAAGCGTGGAGCTGATTCTCACACAACAAAGACCATCTGAAGGGCCTTAACGGGACTAATTTTCACGTTATTACTATATGTTCCAACCCTGGGAGCTAATTCCTACACAACAAACACTATCTTAAGGCTTTATCAGAACTTAGCTCTCACGTTATGACAATATTTACAAACGTTAGAGTAACGAACAAATTATATCACCGGATCCTCCCCACGGACAAGTCAAGGTCACGCCCCTCGGAGACGTCACACAATATATTGAGAGAGACCGAGAGATAGACAGTTACAATTTGGCAGTTAATTTATTCAATCATCAAGTCTAAATTCAGTAGTCAAGATCAGTCAATCAGAATCGGCTAATCAGAGAATCAATCAGTCCCTTAGTAGCGTTATTAAGCCCGTTAACTCGTCTAAATCCTGCCGCCTTTAGACTCGATACTTCGCCTAAAACAGAAGCCTACTCACTGACCGCAAAGAACTCGGGACGTTGCCGCTTGCCCCTTTTAGTAGGCCAATTTAAGAATAAAGTTATTTTCTTTTGCCGCGTCCTTTCGAAGTCCTTTTCTTACCCCGATCACGAAGACACCTTCAGTAACGCATAATTCCTCACGAGGAACTATAAAGAGTATAAGGAGTCAGAACCACACCCATAGACCATCTGAACGGCTTTTATCAGGACTATTTTTTCACGTTATTTTCATATGTTCCAAACCTGTGATCTAATTCTCACGGAACAAAAGCCATATGAAGGGCTTTTTTCAGATAAACCCTTTCACGTTGTTATTATTATATGTTCCAAACCCGTAAGCTAATTCTCACCCAACAAAGGTCATCTAAAGGGCTTTTTTTCAGATATAGTTTTCCATGTTGTTATTATTATATGTTCCAAACCTGGGAGATAATTCTCACACGACAAAGACCACCTGAAGGGCTTTTAACAGAACTTATCTTTCACGTTATGTGTATTTTTCCTAACGCTTTGAGCTAGTTTTCATCAAACACGGAACATTTGCATATTTTAAAACATCCTTTTTTACAAGCTAATAGTCACGAAACACAACTGCAGGGCATTGATCAGAACTCTTTTTTTTCACGTTATTGATATATATCTAAAACATGGGCACAAATTCTAAAAGAACATCTGATGAGATTTTATTATAACTTGTCTTTCACGAAATAATGAACAACTGAAGGGCTTTTATCAGAACTTGAATTTAATTCTATTGGTAATGCCTCAAACATTAAATCTAATTATCCTGGAAAGTGGAACATCTGATGTGCTTTATCAACACTTGTTTTTCACATTATTGGTATATGTCTCAGAACTGGAAGCTAATTTCACCGAAACACGAAGCATCTCAAGGGCTTGTATCTAAAAATTGTATTTCACGTTATTGGTATATGTGCAAAATTTTCACGAAACAGAGAAATTCCGGAAGGGCTTTTATCAGACATGTTTTTTACGAGATTGTTATATCTCCAAATTTAATCTAATTCTCACGAAACACGAAACATTAAATGGGATTTTTTTCAATGCTTGTCTATCACGTTAATTGGTATGTGTCGGAATCCTTAGAGCTCATTTTCATGAATCAGGAAACACCCAATTCTTTCTAATTATTTGTACATGTTCCAACATTTGGAGCTAATTCTAAGAGAAAATCTGAAGAGCTTTTATCAGACACTGCCCTTCATGCTCTGGCTAGATGTCTCAAATCCATGAGCTTTAGAGCTTACTCTCCCTAAAACCGGACCATTTGAAGGGCTTTTATCAGAAATTATCTTTCATATTAATTATTGGTAAATGTCCCAAATATTGCAGCTACTTATCACGAAACACAGAAAACCTTGAAGGGCATTTATCAGACACTGACCTTCACGATGTGGCTATATGTAACAAACATTTGAGCTTTTAAAATTATTGTGATTATTCTCAAGAAAATTCAAGGCCATTTATCAGACCCTGTCCTTCATGCTCATGTTATATGTCCAAAACCTAGGCCTACCCCAGTCTAATCTTGCCTATCTAACTTAACACTGCCTATCCTAGCCTAACATAAGACAGCCTAACCTAACCTAGCCTACCCCAGCCTAACGTAGCCTAGCCTACCAAACTTTACCCTATCCTAGCGAAACCTAACTCAATCAGGCCTAACCCAGCCTAACCTATCCCAACTAATCCTAAACCATCCCAACTTATTCTACCCTAAACTAATCAACAAAAAACAAAAACACCTAAAAATCACAATAGATGAGACAAGACCCATAAAAGCTAACATATCCTCTGAAAATTTGGGGGGGCCTTGAGATCGATCTTATTTACGGAACGAACTTTTTCTAAATGCTGATCGAGGAGTCGGGGGTGGGGGTGACTCTATTTATGTATAGGCTAATAATAACTCTTTGGAAGAGATTAACCCCAAAATTAATGGTTAATAAATTAAATCAATGCTTCACGTTATCAATTTTGTCTTTCGACAGACGCAGTTTTGTCCTAGATTATTTGGGGAGTCGAACTGAAATATCCATGGTAATAAGGACCAACGAGGTCGATGTTAAATTAATGGCGTCTAACGTCCCTTTAAAACAGTGTTTTTCAACCGGGGTACCGCAGGAGCGACTGAGAAATGATTTTTAAAATGCCTAAATTGCAAAAAGATGTGCAGTTCAAACATTTAGAAAAAAATCTAACGAGCCTTAGAAGTATTTTGGAACTAGCTTCTCCGCATTGTGCAACATAAAAACGAGGAAAAGAGAAAGATTGCAAGCAGTGAAGGAAGAAATGAGAATTGCCTTGTCAACATAATAAAACAAGGAAAATAGAAAGATTGCAAACAGTGAATGAAGAAATGAGAGTTGCCTTGTCAACATAAAAACAAGGAAATTAGAAAGATTGCAAACAGTGAATGAACAAATGAGAGTTGCCTTGTCAACATAAAAACACAGAAAAGAGAAAGATTGCAAAACAGTGAATGAACAAATGAGAGTTGCCTTGTCAACATAAAAACACAGAGAAGAGAAAGATTGCAAACAGTGAATGAACAAATGAGAGTTGCCTTGTAGACATAAAAAACAAGTAAAATAGAAAGATTGCAAGCAGT
>CAXAKS010000345.1:0-33201 GCA_963969495.1 Ceratothoa steindachneri
TTGCCCCATTCTTCAACTTTTCATTCATTATATTTCCAACAAAAGTGGAGCGTCTCCATTAGGTTCTTCTTTGTGAGATGAGGCTTCTTTGCCTTTGTCGAAAAGTGTCGGCCTCATTGTGCGCATTGAAGCGTTCACAATTGTCTTTTTCTAATCGTGAGCAGACTTGGCACTGGAGGCAACGCGAGCCTTGAACTGGGACCTTATAAGGAGGCGATCTTTGCGTGCATTCGAAGCTCTTGAGCGTACATAAAAATTCTTCACAGGAGTATAACCGTTCTTTTTAAAGTCATTAATGATCCTAAAGACGATGCTCCTTGATGCAATGTCCTTGTATGTTAGGCCACTTTGGTGCAGAGCAACAATAGTTGCTGGCTTTCTGGAAGTGAAAAAGATTCAAACATAAATTTTACAAATAAATTATAATTACACATCATTCAATTCACCCATATTTCTTATCATTTTTCCCTTTTGATCTAATACCGAAGCTCCAGAGACTAAAACTCACCTTCTACAGGATTTCGAATTCAGCGAAAGAATACAGTTTTTCTTGTCTTTGAAATGCTGATTTTTTGTAATAAATCTGCACTAATTTAAATATTCGAATAATTATTCCTATCACGTAAATTTTAAAACAAATGAAAAAATAAGAATATATATTAATCCCAAAACTTGTGGCCATAACTACATATGTGCATAGGTGTACGAAGGTCGATATGTCGTGCGTTAACATCGTTATACATAGGTTACTTTTATAGGTTTTAATATACGTTTTCATGTATTTTTTTTTTTGGTGTCTTTAGATCAGTAAATGGTAACTTAACATATTTGTTTATATGAGGTATATGGTCATGTATCTAAAAAGATCGTGTGAGTTGATATTGTGATCTGTTTCCATGTATGTTTATAGGTGTTGGAGGTCGATATATGATGCTTAAAATTGATGTTATTATTATACTATTAATGCTAATATATGCTAATATTATTAATATCATTTTCTTAGTGTTCTTCTCCTACTCCTCTTCATTCTACTCCTTCATTTCTTCTCCCCTTTCGTCTCCTTTTTTGTCTTCTTCTTCTTCTTCTTCTTCTTCTTCTTCTTCTTCTTCTTCTTCTTCTTCTTCTTCTTATTCTTCTTCTTATTCTTCTTCTTTTTTCTTCTTCTTCTTCTCCTTCTTCATATTCTTTTTTGTCTTCTTTTTCTCCTTTCTCTCCTCCTCCTTCTTCTTCTTCTTTTTCGTATCATCTTCCTCCTCCTTCTTTTTCTTTTCCTCCCCCCGCGTACAGGCGAATGATGCACTGTACACGGCGTAGAGCGAGTGCCATCTTCCCAGACTCGAATAGTAGGCTCTCAATGGAGGAAGTGCGGAAGGCACCGGTCGCCAGGCGAAGGCTGGTGTGGTGGATCGAGTCCACCTTCCGCAATACACGCTCGGCTGCGGATGCATAAAACTCGCATCCGTACTCGAGCTTCGAACGAACAAAGGATCGATAAAAAAGTAAGTCAGTAGCCCTATCAGCGCCCCAAGCGCTGAACGTCACGGAACGGATAATATCCATGACGCGGGTACAAGAGACCCAAAGGCTGCAAATATGAGCCTCCAAGGTGAGGCGTCGGTCAAATACAAGACCAAGTAAACGGTACGATTCAACCACTTCCAGACGTACCCCATTAGAAAACAAGTCTGGGTTAGCGTGGAGCCTTGGATGGCGGCAAAAGTGCACCAGCTTAGTATTGGCCAAAGAAAATCGAAACCTGTGCGCTTCGGCATAGCGAGAGACGCGGTTCAATGCCTGTTCGATTCGAGGCTCCAGAGTTGGCGTAGTGTAGCGAGAACATCTTCTGGCAGCACTGAGGTGATGCCGTTGATGCTCAGGGCAAAGAGTGTAACACTGAGGACACTTCCCTGCGGGAAACCCTCTTCCTGCTCCATTGAGCCGGAAAGGGCTTCACCCCACCCGTACGCGGAATCAACGATCTCGCAAAAATAGAGATATAAACATTGGGAAGCATCTCCTCGCCCCCATCGTGTGGAGAGTCACCATGATACCGTATCGCCATGCGGTATCATAGGCCTTCTCCAGATCGAAAAACACCGTGGCGTAGTGCCTGCTACAAAGTAGGGCCTCGTTGACGGCAATTTCCAGTCGGAGCAGAACATCCAATGTGAAGTGGAACTTGCGGAAGCCGCACTGTGCAAAAGACAGATGGTCTCCGCTGTCCAGAACAAAGGCTAATCTAACATTTACCAATTCCTCCATCAACTTGTACACGTAAGAGGTTAGAGAGATTGGGCGGAAACCAGCCGGAGTATAGTGATCTCTCCCTAGTTTGCGGAAGGCAAGCACAGTAGCGATTCGCTAGGAATCTGGGAGAAGACCCTCCAGGCAAGATCATGTTGAACAAATCTAACAGAAAGGCCATGCCTCGCTCACTCAGGTGTCAAAGCATGGCGTACGGGACATCGTCAGGATCATGGGCGGTGCCCGCGCACGAAGCAAGAACGAAACGTAATTCACTCAGAGTAAACCTGTCGTTGAAGGGTTCTCCGCCTCTGGAGGTAAAGTCCAGTCGGCGGCCTTCCGTGACATCACGCTGTGCATTGAATGCTGGCAGAGCAGCATCCCGGCTATAGAATGCGGAGAAAGCGGTCGCAAAGGATTCCGCCACGCTGGCAGGGTCCCAGATTGCAGTCCCATTCTCCTGGAGAGCGGGAGGGGGGTCCTGCGAGAACTTACCCCGAATCCTTTTGACTCGCTTCCACACCTCAGCTAAAGGCGTCTTCCCGTTAAGTGAAGACACGTATGCCCGTCAAGAAAAGCGGTGGGCGTGCTTAGAAATATTTTGGAACCTGACCCTAGGCCGACGAAATTCACCGACAGTGAAATCGTTCGGGTGGCGCTTATAGCGCATGTAGGCATAACGCTTCTGTTTGAGAGCCGTCTTACACTCGGCCGACCACCACGAGAATGGACGGCGTGCAAAACAGCCAGAAGTTCTTGGAATAGTAGTCAGGCCCGCAGCGATGAGGTTGCCGGAGAAGAACTTAACGGCCTCATCTACCGACCTAAACTCCTCGACTGAGATAGAGAATTCAGTCATTTCCTGAAATGCAGGCCACCACGCCCGCGGCAAGCACCACCGAGGTGGGCTCTCAGGCAGCAGCTCCCCTGAAAATTATATTTGAATAGGAAAGTGATCACTACCATGGAGGTCATCGACTACCCCCCCCAATCAAAATCAGGCTGTGCATCCGGAGAGCACACAGATAGATCAAGGCAAGAAAATGAAGTGGTTCTCAGGCAGTGATGCGTAAACTCACCCACATCTAGGACACCTATCTCAAGCTCGTCGATCAGATCGGCAAGGACTTGTCCCCTGGGATTTATTGAGTAGTCTCCACAGAGAGGATGCCTGCCGTTCAGATCTCCAAAGAAGAGAAAGGGCCTTGGCAACCGTGCCACGATGCGGCAGAAGTACCCCCCGTCGAAGTCAGGTGACGGTGGAATGTACGCAGAAATAACAGTATACCTCCTATCCAGGTGAAGCTGCACAGCTACGGCCTGAAAGAAGGTTTTAAAGTGAAAAGCAGGTCGGAGACATCATGCCGGGTGTAAACCGCACATCCCCCAGCCCCGCTGCCATCTCGTGGTGGTGGGGTCGAAAAACCCTTATAGCCCGGGAGGGCGAGCAGGGGGCACGCGCCTAGCATGGTCTCCTGCAAAAAGATAGCTAACGGGGAACGAGACGAGCTGAGCCTCCGTAGCTCCCCCCAGTTGGCCCGGAGTCCACGGCAATTCCATTAAAGGAATATGCCCTCCAGGCCTGGCTCTGGGGAGACGCGAGGTTATTCCTCGAATAGAAAACTCTCACGGTAATGGTCGTACTCTTCCCGGAGGCAGAACCCCGGGCGCTGTTGGCCGGACAATGCGCTGAAGGCGCTGTCACTTTCGAGGACTTATTGGGGGAGATTGGGCTCACCATGCGAGTCTTTTCCTCCCTCCGTTTCGAAACCTTAGGCAGGCGTTGCGGCTTCGGAGGCAGGGGGCCCTTTTTTCGAGGATCCACCGTCTCCGAGCCACTCAGCCCACCACTAGGCATGGGCGAAGGGGCCGACGCTCCTTTGTTGCTGTGCTCTTTTTGGGGGACAGCTTTAGGAACCCTGGAATATGGCCTGGCGACCAACTTCAGGGGTGTGGCCTCCTATGAGCCTGACGACCATGTGGAGGCGCGTGGCCGTTTCGCCTTCCGGGAAACGTTCACGCTGTGGTTTTAGCCGGGCCTGGGTGTGAACCTTTTGTGCCACCAGCTTTACCAAGGGAGCGCCCGGGCTGAGTAGAACCCGCAGAAGGGTTCCGAATGGACACAGAAATAACCGTGCTTGTTGGCCTAGATGGGCCAGGAGCAGAGGGTGTCTTTCTAACCATTGAGGCGTAAGACGTCCCAGGCAGAGCCGGGCGCGCCAGGACCAAGTCCTCAGCCTCGCGGAATGAGAGTCAATCCTGGACCTGAACGGCCAGGATTTCTTTCTCAAGGACATATGCACCACATTGCTTCGAAGAAGCAGGGTGCGGCTCTCCGAAATTGACACACTTGGCTACACACGATTTGGACTTATCATGTGTGGCCTTGGAGCAATTTACACATACTTTGGGTGACCCCGACTTTGCACCTCTACATGATCGATTCTTATGGCCGAAGCGGTTACAGTAATAGCACCTCCGCGGCAGTGGCACGAATGCCTTCACGTGGTAGCGGTATCAACTGGCACGCACCGACTCAGGGAGCTTTTCACAGTCCAACGTGACGAAGAGTGTAGGGGTGGGTCTCGAGGCCCCTCCCTGTTTCTCATCACACGCTCGACCTTGACAGCCCCGTGGTTGGCCAGCTCTAGAGTGATATCTTCTATGGAGTAGTCCACGAGTTCCCTCGCTTAAACTACTCCTTTCACAAAGTTCATGGTAGAGTGCGGCGTCACACTCACCGGGATGCTATCAAGTGTCCGAAGAGCACTTATCTTGGCCACCTCGGAGGGATCCGCCGCATTCGCCAGAAGGCTCTCGTCCGAGAAACGGGTCACCTTCAGCTCTCTACCAATTATACTAGTTAAAACTCTCCTCTAATGGATCATGTTGCCCTTGGCCAACATGGTGCCATCAGTGGAGCGAATAACGAGGAAGCATTTGAAGCCAGGGGGCTCTAAAACTCCAGGTAACCTCTGAATGATGGGCCCCGATGTTATCGAGGCTCCGTCCTGCGCACTGTTAGCCTTAGTCAGGGGCTCCGCACGCCAGGGGCACCGGTCTGAGGAGATCCCTCCCCTCCTTGTACTGCCTCGGAATTCCTAGCCGTTTGAGGAGGACCTTGCATAGGGGCGGACTTGAGTTCGGTGCTTGGCGCCGAGCCCGGATTTACTCCCATGGAAGGCCCTACCGTCTGAGGCTGGGTTGCCTCAAGGACCATGTATATCTCATTGGGGGGGGGAACCAGTTGCCTCCCTCCATCCAGGACATCACAGGTCCTACTGGCAGCAGTGTGTTTAATCTCGTCTTGAGAGGCACAGGCCTTGACCCCGGCAAGGTGCAATATTCTGGCCAGCAGGTCTTTTAAGGGAAGCGACTGAAGGGGCCTGGCTTCCCTCTCCCCCCTAAGGGGGTTTGCCCTGCCTAGCCGCCTTAATAGAGAGCGGTCGGCTATGGGCTGCCTGCTGGCTTTCTTGGCAGTCCCCTTGGAAAGTAAAGGAGGGACTGCCACTGGAAAGAGGGAGGTGCTTGAAGGCATCTCCAGGCAAGGGGGTGAGGAAGAGTCCTCTACACCCGTAGGCGAAGGAGAGGAGTAAGCCTTTTCTCCGGCTAGAGAAATTAGGTGGGTCCCCTGCGCAAGCACATGGGGGGAACCTCCATTTTTTCCCATCATTGGGCATGGTGACCCTTTTTCTTTCTACGGGAAGCAATCGCTCATCACCCCTCGCAGTAGCCCACCCTGCAAAGGGTGCGTATAGGGCTGGCTGAGCCAGATGCCGCCACCATTCAAGACCACCCCTCCCGCCTGGTAGCCTGGCAGTCCCTCAGAATGGTGGCACCACCTTGGACACGGCGTAAAATTGATAGAGTGTGAAGAGAAAAGGGAAAGGGATGTGAGCAAGGTATGGGTGGGGATGAAGCAGGTTGTTAAAAAACCACCATCTCAAACCGGAGCTCAGGGGTTAGGCAAAATTGCCCCCTCCCTCCCAGCCCCGATGTCGGATAGTTGGCTAAGAAGAAGGTCAGCATCTACCCTGTGAAATTAGAGGCTGACCAGAGAAAGTTGTGGGAGAGGTTGTAAGGGAAGTGAGGAAGTAGGGGAGAAATACAGGCTGTCTGAAAGAAGAAGTAGAGGCTAAGGTGGGGTCGGACGGGGTGCTGAGTCCCTTTAGCACGGCGGCCAGAATGGCAAATCGCCTCGCACCTTACAAGGGAATATTGAAGGAATGAATGAGAGAACCTGTGTAGAAAAAAGAGGAGGAAGGTAAAAGAAAGAGAAGAATGGAGAAATCCACCTGGAATGAACCCTCTCCCCTCCCCCCCCCCAAAAAGAAGAAAAATATAGCAAATAGTGAAGGACGATTAAAAGAAATCGTGTAATCAGACGAGGCAATTTTCATAATTGTATAATGACGCGGAGAGACAAACACAAGAGGAAAAAAGAGCATTAACAAAGAGCTGGAACAATGAAAACTATAGGTAAAAAAGACCCCCGTAATAGAAGCTCGCCAGCTTTACATGTTGAGGCAGGTGGGGCACGATAACCCTAGGATCAATTTTGTACAAATGCCGTTACTCGAAATTCGATTTTTTCCTTTAAATATAAAATAAAATACCAACGAGGGCATTTCGGCCATGTAGGCGAAGATGGCGGAAGAGACATGCCCGTGGATCCTCCCTACGCATTAGGGCCAGAGGGTCACGCAAGCGACCGGGGGGTAAGGAGGAGAACAATGCATACATGTTAATTTCCCCTAACCAGAGACGAAAAGTAGGAGTGACCTGCCCCCGCCTCCCGGCCTTAATCAGTATTGAATGAACGAAGGCCGGTCTGCGACTAGCCTACGAAATTCACCTCTCTTTCAAGAGAGGGGATGAAAGTGGTTGAAAAGCTAATCTGAAAATATCTAGAACGATCAAAGCCCAGGTAGTCTCAATCTAGTTTGAGAATGGCAGAATCACCTGAGTCGAGAGGGCGTGTCCTCCCCCAGGTACCAAGTGCAGCAATCTAAACGTTCCCCCCATGTGGGCCCCGAAATACGAACTTAGACCTCGCTGTTAGGAGGGGCTTGATCGGGACAAAGTGGTACACCCCCCATAGAAAGGGGGGAAGGCAGGTTAGTTTTATTATTATATTCATTTATAATTTTTATCTACTATTGTTATTATATTATTGTTAATATTATTATTACTATTATTATTATTATTTGTTATTATTTTTATTGTTATTATTATTTTATAACTATTAATTATTATTGTTAGTATTATTCATTATTGTTGATATTGTTATTATTATTATTATTATTATTATTGTTGGTTTGGGAAGGGGGGGAAATGAATGACTATTGGGGAGAGGGTATTCGGGGACTAGTTAAAATCTTCTCCCGATGAAGTGTGTTTGGGAGGAGATATAATAGTCAAATGTGTGAATGGGGGAGTAATAAATAGTCTTTCTTGTGATGTGTCAGTTTTAGGGAGGGAACTATAATAATCTCCTGTGCATATGTGTGTAGTTGAGCCTTGTAGAGATGTAATATTTGAGTGTGTGATTGAAAAAGAGAGGGATGTAATGGTCCCGTATGTGAGTAGAAGAGTGTAATAGTCTTGATAATTGTAGATGTAATAGTCCCTAGTTTTTGTTTGTGAGGGGTTGCAATAGTCTTGGTGTGGAGAAGGGGTATGTAACCTTCTAGTGGGTAATGGAGAGATGTAATAGGCTTGTGTGTGTATATAAGATAATTGTCTGTGTGTAGAGGAATGTAAGAGTTTAGTGTATTTGTACGGTTAGCAAAGGTTGGGTGTGTGTATGTGTGTCTCTACGTGTGGTATAGGACAATTTATCTAGCACTAAAAGAATGTATAGAAAGTATATGTGTGGAAGCTTATTAGGGATGTTTACTTGTATATTTAGTGTGTGTATGGATGAGTGATTTTAGGTGAGGGAGAAAGTAATTAGCGTACGTGTGTACATTTATAGCAGTCATTGGATTTTCTCTGTGTATGTCTGTCTGACTGGCAGTTTATCCTTGTCTATGGGTGGGTGTTTAGCCATATGTGTGAATAATCGGGTGTATACCCAGATGTCGAAAAGAGTGAATGTATAACCATAAGTAAGTGGGTGAAAGTAATGCTGTATGTGTTAATGGGCGGATGTATAACAAAATGTGTAATGTAAATGCACATGAGTGTAACGGTATATATAAAAGGGTGCATTTATAGAAGTATAAAATCAAAGAATGTATAGCTGTTTGAATGGACGAGAATACATGTATAAAGCAGTATATGTGAACTGGCGGATATAGAGCCGCATGTGTAAATAGGGAATGTATAGCCGTATATATATTAGTCCTTAACTATGTGTGTGTGGCTTGGTTTTTAGACAAGTGCATGTTTTAACTCCCATACCTGGGTAACTAATTAGCCATATGTATGGATGGATGTTTAGCATCATGTAAGCGCGGATGATCCGCCTTCTATATAGGTGGGTGCTTAGCTGTGTGTATGCATAGGTGGTGAGCTTTGTGTATGTGGGTGTTCTGCCAGCGTGTTTGCGTAGTGGGTGTTGAGCCATGTGGGCCCCATGTGTGTTCTCCACCACCCTTAAATCCGCCGCCAGGGGCATTGTAATCCCGGGTCCACCATTCTGCTCCTCAATCGCGTGGATGAAAGAGGAAAAAAATCAGCGATTTTCGCCTTCATAAAAGAAGACCCGTTCGTCCTCACAATGGGCAGGATTTCCACACAATAAATCCTTGTACCAGAAGGAAAACTCTATGATTTTCTCACTAGCAACAGACCTACAATCCTGGATTATCCTCTTCGGGGTTGGGGGCCCACCGGGCACCCAGCAGGGGTACGGGAGGAAGGGGCAGGATTGCCCACAATGAGCGTGATGACCCCACAACAGATGTTGCTGTTTGACAGCTGTCTCTCTTTGTCTGAGTTGCGCGCCGAATTTCGATGTTAGGCTCAAATTGGCGGGAAAAGCTTTCGAAATTAGATTCCGCCCCCTCTTCAGCTTAATTAGGGGGTGTGGAACCCTCTTATGAAAAAATAGCTAGTTGATTAATGGTATTTTATTTATTAAAATAGACATAATCCCAACAGGCCATTTCAAGCAAAATACGAAAAAAGAAAGATTGTTAGGTAATGTGATAAAGTTACGGGGAATGTGTGAAAGGTATAGTCCAGGTAGCCAAAAAGAAAACTTGGGGTGCCATGGTTCCAGGGGCATGTGAGTCCCCTAACCGCATCAAAACAATTCAACTTTATCCACTAAAGTAGAGGTGGGGGTGGAGGGGAGGCTAAGGGCGTCTCAGCTCGTATATTTAGGCCCGGCTGGCTCGTGGGGACGAATTTGAAAACCACCATTACGTGGCTAAACTCTGGATCTCCTCGTCATATCGGAAATATCCTCGTTGGTTTTTATTTTGAATAAATACCACTTAGAAGCTCCACTTAAACTGCTACAGTTTCATAGGATGCGGCGAGTAACCTTTTGATAGTGACGGACCCCTTCGAGAAATACGCGAAAGCCGAGTTACATACGAGTATCCTCTCGCGGTTGTAATATGAACTCCTTCTAAGGGCTTGAATAGCTTAGTTAGCTACAATAGTGCCATTTTCACCGCATAATTATAACTACGAGATTGCAAAAATAATCTCGATTTACAAGGACGGGCCAAAGTGGATTATATGAATTTCAAATATCTTCGATAGAGGCATAGCCATTAAAAGGGCGAATTGACACTTAACTTTTTTTGTGTGTTAAAAACGCTGGTATATGAATTGACCTTTCGTGTATGTACGAGGAGCATCTTCCGAGCGCTTGATAAAAAGCGTAGTTAGCAGCAGCATTGCCATTTTAACCGCCTGCTTATAATTACGCCATTGCTAAAATCTCTCTCTCTCTCTCTCTCTCTCTCTATATATATATATATATATATATATATATATATATATATATATATATATATATATATATAGATATATATATATGAGGAATTAAACCACATTCTCCGAAGAATCGTAGAATCGAGCTTGATATCGTCAGTTCCTAATTTAAATCTATCTGAGGGTCAATTTTCTTTTAATCCTGTAATAAGAAAGCATATAAGAAAAATAGTTAAATGTCAGCCCTTCAATATGTTTAGGCCTAACCCCCCCCCCCCCAGATTAGCCACAAGTAGGGGATTGTCGGAAAAAAGAGGGGATCTTGTGTTATGCTTATATGCATTTCCCTTATATTTTCTGCCCAGTGTCAGTTGAAAAAGGGTGTGAGATACACCGAAACTGTTCTGAATTAAATTGTCTTCGGAGAATGTGGTTTAATTCCTCATCTTTTCTTGCGATATTGCATTAATTTTCATCATATATATATATATATATATATATATATATATATATATATATATATATATATATACACGAGGGGCGGTCAATAAGTTTTGCAAATCGGTAGGACAAACAGAGGAAGGGGGATGGCTGTTTGTGGGGGTGTTAGGACAAGTTATGGCAAGTCAGGACCTGCAGCCGCACGCTCTTGCCTCGTCTATTTAAGAAGCAGTAGCTGATCGCAGATCGTCGGTCACAAATTTTTCAACAATGGAGAAGGTTGAGCACCGCGCACTGATCAAATTTTTGACCAAGGAAGGCAAGAATGCAAAAGAGATCCATGAACGCATGGTTGCAGTGTACACCGACACCGCCCCTTCCTATGCAACCACTGCTCGCTGGAATAGGGAGTTCCACCATGGTCGTGAGCGCTTGAAGATGACCCCCGTCCAGGACACCCGTCAGACGTGACCAACGAGTACAATGTGGCAGGGGTGGAGAGAAGGATCCTTGAAAATCGACGGTTGAAGGTCGAAGAAATCGACCAAGAACTTGGAATATCACATGTAAGTGTTATCAACATCATCCACGACAATTTGGCCATGACCAAGGTCTCTGCCCGTTGGGTCCCTAGAAACCTCACGCCCCATGATCGACTTCAACGTCGTCAAAGTCAACAAGGCCAGAGTTGCACAAGCTGCCCTGCGCAAGTGGGGATTCGAGGAGCTCAACCATCTTCCCTACAGCCCAGATATGGCCTATAGCGATACTTTTTATTCCGCCAGCTCAAGGCTGCACTGCGTGGACGCCGGTTTGGGTGCGATGAAGATGTCCAGCTCGCCCTCCAGAAGTGGATTGAACAGCAGTCGGGAGATTTCTGGTTGTCGGGAGTTTGAAGCCTCAGGGACAATTGGCGCAAGTGCATTGAAGTCGAGGGTAGTCATATTGAAAAATAATAAAACACTTTTCCTCATATCTCGTTCCTTATATCCGAATTGCAAAACCTAATGACCCCTCTTCATATATATGGTGTGCATAAATACAGTTTGGATAAAGAAGAAAAGAAACCTGCAATATCTCGCATAAAAATAAATATATTTTAAAAATTAAACGAATATCAACTAGATTATGGCTAAGAGACAACAGTTAACTTCCCACTACGGCCTCAAGACGGTCCCGGAGCCTTCATGGTGTGACTCCAGCGCAATCTCTCTCACCGAAGCCCGGATTCCATTACTTGGTTCTTCTATCACTTTGTCCTGCAGTTGTTTGGTGAATTCTTCTATGAGGGCACATTAAGGATGCCTGTTGTATTCTGCTCTTCCTGCCACGACTTCGTAGCCTCTGTTGGTGCTACCCATGGCACGTCTTATAGCCTATACACAGAGTTTGCAGAGGCTTTAGCAGCAGTCAAAACATCGGCATTTTCTTACCCAGCGCGATTCATCATGATGCAGATAAAAATGTTCAAATATTTAGATGGCTCCCAATCTTCCATATGGACTAACCTTTACTCTTCTCAAACTTTACTTTAAATGCTATCCAACACCGTTGATTGTTCATCGAATCAGCAAAATGTTCCTGAAAAAAGAGGGCATTCAAAATAATCACATTTACCACAAAAACCCGAGTTTGAGTCCGTATCCAACGATTCTTTTAACTGAACCTCCAGTTATCAATGCTGTTCAAAACAAATATGGATAAAATCAGGCAAGCCTTTTACATTAACCAAAATTAACACTCTTAATGAAAACGAAGGCTATTTCGAGTGCGGTGGTTCGTTTGTAGAAATTCTCGAGAAGGATTTGAAACTCCAGGGACCGTGTATTAGCAGGTACAATCCTTTTTTTGGCCTCCTTTACTTAATTTATGATTAACTTAAACTTAATTTTCATAGTGGATTCATTCCTAGAGTTTTTTAGAAAGACTTGAAACTCCGGAGAGGGGGTATTATATTCGTTTCCTTTCTCATTGTTTTCCTTACCTCCTTTAATTAATTTATGTTCAAAATCTCCGGACTCTACTACTTTGAAGATTTAGTATGGGTGATCTTAATATATAGATATTTGCCTTTTGTTACGCTCCCCCCCCTCCTTCCCCTTGGAGCCTTCAAGCGTTTCTTGAAGACACACCTCAGCTATCAAGCCTTAAAGAGCGCCGGACAATATGTCATAAATGTATGTATAAAATAATGATTTTATAGGTGTGCGCACATGTATATATTATCTGGCCGGAGCGTAAAAGCATCCTATTTAGAAGACTAAGTACTTTGAGCACAATTAAGCACAATGTAGGTACACCATTATAGCAGAAATTACGATGGGTAAAGGAGTAAAAAAGTTTAATTTTTTATCGTGATAAGAAATTACCTTTCGTTGTCGTCCATCTTTATGACTTAATTAATGGGCGCATACAAGACTCACCGGGCGAAAAGATATGCTGGAACAGGCACGTATTTAATTTAAATATGTTATTATCTCATTTAATGAGCCAGTTAAAATCACTCGATAAAAATGGGCATAGATAAAGTAGAGTACTTTAGGGAATGGAAGGAGCCAAAATTACATGCGCCAAGGATGCAGGAAACAATTCAAACTCAACTTCACACCTAAAATCATCGACAACCTCATGAAAAAAACAGACTAATAAACAACAATGACCCCACTGCCGAACACGTCTAAAATTTCATTTCAACACAATTAAAACTCATCACCACCACACAACTAGAAACAATATCTTCAAATCATCAACACCAAACCTCTTTAACTCCGGTGAACAATAAAAAATACAGATCACAAAACCCAACCAGCTCCCATCACATAACCATAAGAGAACAATCATCAAAAGGAAATTACTCCTCGTCAGACAACATAATACCTAGCTCAACATACCAATACAATAGTCTTAGGAACTATCTTCCAAATTCAACCTACTATTCACTAGATCCAACCATAGAAAAACACTCAAAAGCCTACGCAAATTTCACACTGTACCCATCAGCAAATCTCTTCAACACTCACTCACTCATATCTCAAACATCAATTGGATTTATCTTGGTCCCATAGCCCTCTCTACACTTACAGGCATCCTCAGGCACGCTGGTTGCACTACATCACTTCCTTCCCATCTGAAAACAAATATACATTTTTCTATCCTCGAACCAAACAAACCCCTAAACCCCCTACCCCCTACAGTCCAAACAACAAACCCCATAAACCCCCTACCCCCTACAGTCCAAACAACAAACCCCCTTAAACTTTGCTATCTCCGACAAACCAAACAACCCCTTAAATCCTCCTACAAACCAGACATCCCCTCAAATCCTCCTACAAACCAAACAACCCCTTAAATCCTACTACAAACCAAACAACCCCTTAAATCCTACTACAAAACAAACAACCCTTTAAATTCTCCTACAAACTAAATAACCCCTTAAATCCTCCTAGAAACCAAACTCACTCCTCAACTTCCCTACTTCATACAAACCAAATAACCACCTACACCTCCCTACCGCCTACAAACAAAAAAAGCCCCTAAACTTGCCTACCTCGTACAAACAAAACGGCTCCCTAAACAACCCTTTCCTACTAAAATCAAACAATTCCAAACCACCCTACCTCTTACAAACCAAGCAACCACCTAAACTTCCCTACCTTTGACCAACCAAACAACCCCATAAACCTTCTTACCTCATATAAACCAAACGAAAATCTAAACCTCCGTAACTTCTACAAATCAAACAAACCACAAAATCTCCGTACATTCTACAAACTAAACTACTCCCTCACCTCCCGACCTCTTACAAATCAAACAGGCCCCTCAACTTACCTACCTCCTACAAATCAAACAACCCTCTAAACATACCTACCTCCTACAAACCAAAGAAACTTTAAATCTCCCTACCTCCTACAGACCAATACTACTCCTCTCAACCATCTCAAAAAATATTGTAACTAATCCCTAATAGAATTAAACCAGTCACACCTCCCTCACACACCCAACATAGCTTTAAACCAAAAAAACAACAACCACACTCCTGATCACCCTAAAATAATCTTACAAGGCTTTAACCTAAACAGGTCTTCACTACGCGTAGTGATGGGCGCAATAAACATCAGCAAAGCATACTCCACTGCTACCCACCACAGTCACCTAAATCCAACTCCTCTAGCACAGTATCCAATCCAAAAAGAAAATAGATTCTTAACACAGCCCTTCCTCTCTCCCTCACCCTTTTCGATCTCTTCATGCATGATATTCTCCACCCCTAAAACCAATCAGGACTCCTAACATTCTACGCAGATGACCTATCCATTATATCCCGATTAACACAAGCACAAACATCTTGCAAACGAAACTTAAACACGTACCTCCACTACCTTCCAAACTGGTTCTGAATGTCAACTCTCACGCAAAAATTAAATCACCCTTTTAAGCACCGACAGACGTGAATCGAGCAACATCCACGCATCATGCTTCACGAACAACCTATTTCAGTCGACTTTTGCCCCACACTACTGGGTATTATTCTATACTCACATATGATCTTCACTACCCATACAAGCTGCATCAACTCAAAGAACTTATCCAAACTCAGCACTCTCAGCACACTCACAAACACAATCTTCGAGCAACACAAAGAAGCACTGAACATAAAACGGTTTATCCACACTAGCTTAAATTATGCATCCCAACCTAAGCACCAACCATATCTAACGCATATCTAAACAGGATAAGGACAGTCCATAACAATGACCTCTGAATCACAAGTGACTTCACAAAAGCCACCCCTATACACCATCTCCATGCTGAAACCAATATTTTCCCCATATAGACCTCCAAAAAATAATAGGCCCCTCACTTCCACTACACCCTCTCTATCCGTACGCCTACCTTAAGTGATCCCCAATCGCCCCCACCAAACCCAACACACAATTATTAGCGAACCTCTCCCAACCTAACCGAACCCAAACACAATAAAACAAATACCGAGTTTTGCAAAACGTTCTGTTACACTCAAGTTTATTATTCTTTCGAGAGGTTTACATGTGATAGAAAAAGTTCTGCCAGATAAACATAAAGTCCTATTTTTCTAGCATGTGTCATTAAAACGTCTTTTCTATTTTGTGTGTGTGTCAAGATGAAAGTGAAAAGAATCGAGATCTCTGCTTTCCTTGGCGCAGGCCACAATCCCGACATCGCCAAGTGGCTCAACGTCAACGGGATGACCATCCACAGAGTTGCGGAGAGGCTCAAGAACGGGAAAGATCTCGTTCAGAAAGATCTCAAGTTGACAACCGTTTCAATGTGACAAAGGCCTTCGAAGTGCTCCAAGGCTCAAAATGACTGCGCTGCGAACAAGAAGAACATCTCGGTGGCCACGGGGGGCAGGGCAGTCAAGGAGGAGGGCGGCAATTGCTTGAGGTGCGTGGAAAGGCCTCGGATCACCGACCGTATGCGAGAACAACGTCGGGAGCGCTGTCATCGCCTTCTCAACTACTTTAAAAAGCATGGAAATTGAATTCTTATTTTTTCTGATGAAAACAAAACTTTCACAGTCGATCCGTTCACCAACAAGCAGAGCGAACGAGTGGTTTTGAATGGCGAGAGGATGTTGCCATGTACTTTGCGGCCGGTTACAGACTCAACGCGGTAGATTACAGTCCCATCCTGGCCATGAAAGTCCTGCTCTGGGTAACAATTGAGAAAGATCACGAAGATGGCGGACTATGACTTTCCGCAGGACGGTGCTCCGGCACCCACGGCCAAGACCGTGAAAGAATGTTTGAAGTTTAATTTGAACATTTGGTCTAAGTACCTTTGGCCATCGCAGTGACTCAACCTAAACCCCCTCGACTGCAACGTGTAGTTCCATGTCGTGGGCAAGGCCTGCAACGTCCGCCTATCAATGTCAACGAGCTGAAGGCCTCCATCAATCAGTATGAGGAAGGATTTCGTCCGCAACGTGTGCACGGTGTTCAGGTCTCGCTTGTAGCGAGTGTTTGCCGCCGATGGCGAATACATTGATTACTATTACAATTTAAACACATATTTTGATGTAAAAACAACAGCAACGTGGATAACTGCCTCAAGAATATCATTGTTTACTTTTTTGAGAGCGTCGTAACGAGTAGAGCAGGGCATTTGCAATAACCGGTACCCACTTACCCCACTTACCCCCCCCCCCCGCATAACACTTCAAAACAAGCCCCAAATTATCCTACCAAAAAACGCTCCCCCAGATATTTACCCATTCATCCATTTTGGATTGCCAAACCAGAGTTTTTCTGACCCCTCTATGGACATGACCCCATCCCTCCCTAAACGACTACAAAAATAGAATAAGCGCCAGCACCCGTACCGGCTACCACCGTTATAGCCACTTTACCTCCTACAAGCAAACAAACCCTAAACTTCCTACAAACCAAACAACCCCTAAGCCTCCCTACCTCCTACAAACTAAAGAACCCATAAACATCCCTACCTCTTACAAATCAAACCCATTAAACTCCCTACCTCCTACAAAATAAAGAACCCATAAACATCTCTCCCTCTTACAAATCAAAGAATTCATCAACTTCCGTACCTCCTACAAACTAAACAGCCAATAAACTTTCCTACCTCTGAAAAATCAAACAACCCATCAACCTCCCTATACTCTACATACTAAACAACATATAAACATCCCTACTTCTTACAAATCAAGCAAAAAATCAACTCCCTACCTCATACAAACTAAACAACCCATAAACATCTCTACCTCTTAAAAATCAAAGAATTCATCAACCTCCTTACCTCCTACAAACTAAACAGCCCATAAACATCGCTACCTCTTACAAATGAAAACAACCCATCAAGCTCCCTACCTCCTACAAATTAAATAACCAATAAACATCCCTACCTCTTACAAATCAAATAACCCATCAAGCTCCCTACCTCCTACAAATTAAACAACCCATAAACATCCCTACCTCTTACAAATCAAACAACTCATCAACTTTCCTACCTCCTACAAACTAAACAGCCCATAAACATTCCTACCTCTTAAAAATCAAACAACCCATCAACCTCCCTACCCCCTACAAACTAAACAACATTTAAACATACTTACCTCTTACAAATCGAACAGCCCATCAACTTCCATACCTCCGACAAACTAAACAACTCATAAACATCCCTACCTCTTACAAATCAAACAACCCATCAACTCCCTACCTCCTACAAACTAAACAACCCATAAACATACCTCCCTTTTACGAATCAAACAACTCATCAACCTCCCTACCTCCTACAAACTAAACAACCTATAAACATCCCTACTTCTTACAAATCAAACAACCCATCAACCTTCCTACCCCCTACAAACTAAACAACATATAAACATCCCTACCTCTTACAAATCAAGTAACTCATCAACCTCGCTACCTCCTATAAACTAAACAGTCCATAAACATCCCTACCTCTTACAAATAAAACAACCCATTAACCTCCCTACCTCCTACAATAAACAACTCATAAACATGCCTACCTCTTACAAATCAAACACCTTATAAACCTCCCTACCTCTTACAAACTAAACAGCCCATAAACATCCCTACATCTTACAAATTAAACAACCCATTAACCTCCCTACCTCCTACAAACTAAAAAACCCATAAACATCCCTACCCTCTTACAAATCAAACAACTCATCAACCTCCCTACCCCCTATAAACTAAACAGTCCATAAACATCTCTACCTCTTACAAATCAAACAACCCATCAACTCCCTACCTCATACAAACTAAACAACCCATAAACATCCCTCCCTCTTACAAATCCAACGCCCACCAACTCCTACCTCCTACAAACTAAACAACCCATTAACATCACTACCTCTTACAAATCAAACAACCCATCATCCTCCTTACCCCCTACAAACTAAAAAACCCATAAACATCCCTACCTCTTACAAATCAAACAACCCATCAACCTCCTTACCTGCTACAAACCAAACAATCCCTCTTCCTCCTGCGAATCAAACAACCCTTAAACCTCCTTACCGACTTAAGCAAAGTCGTGAGCAACAAATAAATCATTTAAGAATCGAGTCGAGTCGAGTTGTGATTAGAAAGAACAGAAGATGAATGATTGTGCTGGACCATAGAGATCGTATTGTAGGAGATGAAGAGGGTCGAATTTTTTTTAGAGTGGAAGGAAGAGTTGAAACATCGGTGGCAAGACACTATTGCCTCGTGTTATTGTGCGTTTTGGGTAGTAATATTGAGTTCGAATGGGGTGGAAGGAGGATGAGAGGGTGGGAGGAGAGATATATGTTGTGGAAACGCGCTACTCATGTTGTTGTTATCTTATGTGTTGGCAGCGTATTGTCTGGCGTGGATATGGGTATATGTGGGGTATCTTGCATTTTAATCCAAATTTGTGTTAATCAGGTGTGGGTGTACATATGTATTGAGTGGTATTAGTTTGTTGTTTTCGTATAGTGTGGACATGCACAGGACGATGTGATGCGTCTAGTGTGGTAGCTATAAGTTAGCGTAGGCCACCTGCTAAGCATGCTCTTTCGCTTTTAGCTGCCACCGCTGGCTATCCCTGTGCGAAATTGGAAGCCGAGGTCATAAGTCTCCCCTTGCCAGTACATAGCCTCTGCATCGTCAAAACCTCTGTTGTGCCTCCTCGTGGCCACATACCGTAACTGGTAGCCTTGCAGATTGGTTGAGGATAGGCTATGGGAGCAAACTCAGAAAGTAAAACCTGCTGTGGCGCCCTGCATAGGCAAAGTCCGACAGACCGTGGCCCTTGGCAGGTTACTGTGACGATCCCTATCGAATGGTTGCCTTAAGCCACTCTTGCCACCGCTATAGGTTGTGAATGGCCAAGATAGCGGGAGGAAGGACTGCGCAACCTGTCACCCACTCAAATATTCCTCTCGCACAGGCTATTGCTCTGCTTTTACTGTCATCATATTCATCATCCTTATCACCTACCCAAAGTCCGGCTGCGATGGGGATGGAGCGGTGGGCACAGGATGTAGGTGCGGCTGCAAGTGCCTAGTTTCTCTCTGCACGTAGGTGGGGCAAGGGTGATGGTCGCTGAGAAGTGGAGTAAAGCGGCAACTATTTTCGGCCACTCTCTGGATGACTGAGCATCTCCCGCAATGTTTACCTCACATTTGAAAGGACCTAGAAAAGTGGTCTAAAAACTGCCCTTTCCCACTTCCAAACTGTTAACTGCAGGCTGTTAGGACACTACTACCATGTTTATTGCTACATGGAACATCAGAACGCTACTCCACCGTGAAGAAAATGACAGCTGTACAAAGAGAAGATCTGCGCTAGTGGTACATGAACTACAACGCTATAACATAGACATAGCAACCCTTAGCGAAACACCACTGAGTGGCGAAGACTTCCTGACTGAGACAGAAGAAGCATACACTTTTTTTTGGAAAGGACTTCCATCAAAATCTCTCTTCTCTAGCAAATCTTCAGCACACCAGTCGGCATTAGTGAACGACTGATGAGATGGCGCATACTTCTGATGAAAGTAAGGCACGTAACCATCATCAGTGACTATGCTCCTACTCTGGTTGCAAGAGAAGGAGACAAGGACGATTTTTACAGCTCTCTTGATGCATGCTTGCAAGCAATCAAGCACAGAGACCGAATCATTCTACTTGGTGATTTTAATGCTAGAGTTGGCTGTGAACACAACATCTCGCCAGCTGTCCTTGGCAAGCACGGGATTGGTAAGGCAAACAACAACGGCCTTAGACTGCTTACCCTTTGTCCAGAATACCATCTAAGCATCACTAATACAAACTTCCAACTGAAACAGAGGCACAAAAAAACATGGCAACACCCAAGATCAGGCCACTGGCACCAACTAGACGACATCATAGTACGCCAGTCAGACAGAAAAGATGTGCTTATCACAAATGTTATGAGGGGAGAAGAGTGCTGGATATACCATCACCTACCCTGTTGCAAGTTGCGCCTTAATGTTCGGCCTCAACAACGACGACATTCACCTGCAAGAAAGATTAACATCCAAACTCTAGATGCACATCCTTAAGAGGCAAAATAGCAGAATCACTCTCTCACCCTGAACAAGACTATGATCTCCAAACCAAATAGCAGAAACTCCACTCAGATCTGTCAATTGCTGCCAAAGAAACCATAACTACTCCCAACGCAAAAGAAAACAGGACTGGTTCTATGAATGTGCCCTTGGAATCCACCAGCTGCTGTATAAAAAAAAATAAAACTCATGCAGCAAATCTAGCCAACCCCCAGTCCATTACACTCAAAACCCGATTCAAGAAAATCAGAGCTAAAGCGCAAGGAGAGCTAAGAAAAATGGAGAATAACAGGTGGCATGAAAGAGCCCAGGAGCTGCGACAATTTGCTGACACCAATAACACACATCGGTTCTATGATGCAGCAAAGAAAATTTATGAATCAATGAAACTCAAAGTCCATCCTGTAAGATCAGCGGATGTAAACGCGCTTTACAAAAACAATAAGGAAATCGTAGCCAGATAGGCTGAGCACCTTAAAACCTTGCTCAACCAGGCAAACCCCACAACGTTTCATGTCCTGGATGCCCTGCCAAATCTACCAACATTTGATCCTCTCGATGAAACCCCTAATCTAGATCAGGTCTTCACTGCCATCAGAGGCCTTAAAAACAACAACAAGCGTTCTAGATTAGATGGTATCCCAGCAGAAATATTCAAGAAAGAAGGATATCTCTTGAAAGTCAGAATACACCAACTTATTAGTGAGATATGGACAACCTGAGAGGTACGACAAATGCTAAATGATCCAACATCGTGACCATCTTCAAGAAAAAAGGCGACAGAGCAATCCGTGGAAACAACAGAGGCATTTGACTCCTGTCAATTGCTAAGAAGATACTTTCCAAGATCATGTTGTCCCGCCTGGTCTCTCATATTACAGAAAAAAAACTTCCTGAGAGCCAGTGCGGTTTTAGTAAAGACTGAAGCACATCAGGTATGGTCTTTTGCTTACGCCAACTCCAGGAGAAAACAAGAGAACAAAACAACAAGACCTTTTTGTTGCTTTCATTGACCGGACAAAGGCTTTTGACACCGTCAATCGCTCTCTGCTATGGAACCTCTTATTAAAGTTTGGGGTCCTGCCCAAATTCCTGAGCATCTTGAGACAGATGCATGAAGGGATGCAAGCCCGGGTCCAAACCTGTGGATCATTATCAGAACCCTTCAATGTGTAAGTGAGAGTCAAACAGGGGTGTGTGTTTGCCCCTGTTCTCTTCAATGTTTGCCTCATGGCTTTCATCAACCTGGTCCATGCTGCCCTAGGAATAGAAATAGATGCATTTATTACCATACAGTATCGCCTAGATGCCAGTTTATTCAACATCCGCCGATTCCAGACCAGAACGGAAGTTTCTTCCACCCAAGTAATAGAACTGCAATATGCAGATGATTGTGTCATTGTTGCCCATAATGCTGAAGCACTCCAAGCCACCCTGGATTCTCTCTCATCCACACATTCTTCCATGCGGCTTAAAGTTAATGCACAAAAGACAGAAATCTTGGCACAGTGCATAAACCAACCACAAGGATAATTTCACTTTAACATAAATGGTGGTTATATCAAAGTGGTAAAACATTTTATTTAGTTAGGCAGCGTGATCTCCTGTAACTGCTCACTGGACCCAGAAATACAAAGAAGTTTACAGGGCTGTTTGCCTATCCATCTTGCTGTATGGCTCTGAAAGCTGGACAATATACAATAACAGGTCCGTAGCTTAGAAACGTCCCACATTAGGCATCTCCAGAGGATCTTAGGCACATCCTGGAAAGACAAAATCACATACGATAAAATATATCACAGGACCCAAACCTGCAGTATAGAAACCCTCCTAGCACAACGACAACTCTGCTTGCTGACTATCTTGAGAACAGACACCAAAGCTGAAGTTTACAGGGTTGTTTTCCTACCCATCTTGCTGTATGTCTCTGAAAGTTGGACAATATACAATAACCGGTTCATAGCTTAGAAACGTTCTACATTAGGCGTATCAAGAGGATCTTAGGCACATCATGGAAAGATAAAATCACATACGATAAAATATATCTCAGGACTCAAACCCGCAGCATAGAAACCCTCCTAGCACAACGAAAACTCCGCTGGCTGGGTCAGACCATCAGGTTGTCAGACCACCGACTCCCAAAGCAGAAACAGAAATGCAGGAGTCCTCAAGAAGCGTTACAAAGACCAATGCAAAACCTGCTGAAAAAATGTACCCTTTAGTCTCAACAACTGGAAACAATTGCAACATACAAACAGGCTTGGAAATCATACTGCTCAAAAGGGCTATCCAAAATAGAGGAAAGCAATTCAAGAAGAAGAGCAGGAAACCGCCACGCCACACCAGCGAAACGAAGGAGTAGTTCCTGCGAAACAATATCCCTGCCACAGATGCGAGAAAATTTGTGGATTCCGAATTAGGCTGAAAAATCACCTTCAGTGGCACGAACGAAATGACACCTGATCTCTACTTTCATCATCATCATGCAAAGCAACGTCATCATCGACATCGATGGACCGCCTTAAGCAGTAAGCAAGTAAGCAAGGAGAGTGGCATGTGCGTTTCAGAGCAGAATGCGCTGTGATTTCTTCTGCCATTTTTGACTTGCTACTGAGAGTGCGACTAGTGCATATGTAAGGAGTGGTCGGACTAGTATTTTGTATAGGTGTATTTGTACTGTGCGGGTGGCAGGATAGAACCTACTCAGATTCTTGTTTATGATTTGGCTCTTGTTTGTTTTGGGTTTTAGTATGAATGGAATTTTAGTAGCTTGTCAAATGTTGCCCTTAGTATTTTTGTGTGAGGTCAATATGTAAATCTTGTTGAATCTGGGTACTTTTGGTCTGGTGTATATGCCTATATTTTTATGTTGTGCATAGAGTGATCTCGCGTGCCGTAGATTGTAATATGTGTCTGAGGATTTGTAGCAATGAGTCACTTGTCCTCATATTCTGTCTTAGCATCCAGTATCATTAATTTTGAGCACTGCGCGGGATTCTGTTTGTGCCCTGGTTTTTGGGTGGGCATGTGGTGTCATTAGTGTACATTATGTAAAGTATGGATACCAGTACGCTACCTTGGGGTATTTGATGTAACAACACCGGTCGGTAAGATCGTGAGAGAGAAGCCTTCTGGTACAGAAAGGAAGCCCCGTGTTGTTGGCTAGTTTCTAAAGAAGTCCCTCTTGCCATACCTTATTGAAGGCCTTCTCTCGTCCTAGGTCATGCAGAGGGTTTTTGTTTTTTCATGACTATCGTACTTTTTGTATTATGTCATGAACAATGGTCGCAAACGCTTCAGTGGACCGGCCTCTCGTGAAGCCATATTGGCAGGGGAAGAACCAGGTACTCACCTTCAGAAAATTCCAGAGATGAGTGTTGATCATTCGCTTAAGTATTTTGCCTATGTGTTCTAACAGAGCAATAGGCCTGTAGTTGTTGGCGTCTTTGATTTTTTGTGTAGTAGTATGGCGTGTGATGTTTTAAATGGTTGTGTGAAGTGCCCAGGGGTGAGTGAGGGGTTTAATAGGTGTGAAAGTGTAGGGTTAGATGTTTTCTGGGAGGTGATGTATTATTGTGGCTTGTAGACCGAAAAACCCAGGGGTGCGTTTTGATGTTGGTTTAATATAGTGTTTTGTTTCCTCGAGGGTGATAGTAGTGGTTAGTGTGGTAGAGTTACCAAGTACCTACATCTGTACCAGGAAGGTGGACCTAACCGCATCAGCGTGGAGCCGACACCATTCCAGTACTTCCTGCAGTGTCCTTGTAAGTGTGGTTTGAGGGCGTTTTGTGTGTGCATGTACCAGGAAGGTGGACCTAACCGCATCAGCGTGGAGCCGACACCATTCCAGTACTTCCTGCAGTGTCCTTGTAAGTGTGGTTTGAGGGCGTTTTGTGTGTGCATGTACCAGGAAGGTGGACCTAACCGCATCAGCGTGGAGCCGACACCATTCCAGTACTTCCTGCAGTGTCCTTGTAAGTGTGGTTTGAGGGCGTTTTGTGTGTGCACACCTTTATAATCTTACCTCTGTGCTGTACTTCACTAATTATATACTCTTCCGAAGCCTGTATTTTACACCAAATCTATCGATCCATCATCGATTAAGCTTGATAATCCCATAAAAATCGAATTAGAAATACCCCGAATCAAACATGGAATATGATTTTTGCTAACTGCTTCAACAAGGGATTAGTTTGTTTACACTGACTCCAATAGTTTGTTTACCCAGAGTAGCAGCAACCAGGAGATGTCTCCGGGTCATTCCTGTTGCTAGGATTAAGGGAGTTTGAGTATCTCGGTTGTGGTTTCTCGATATATGTGGGAGAAGGTACGCTGAGCGATTATTACGATGTAAGATAGGTAGATTATTCTTTTATCGAAGACAAATTTGCCTAGGATTGTTTATCTCCTTATGTCTCTAATGATAGGGAGGGACTTTGTTAAGAAAGAGAGAGAGTGAGTGAGTAAACTACAGAACTACAAAAAAAAAGGACTAGCAAAGACCCTAGGATCCGCTCAAAGCCAACACATATACCGTAGATGATGTTAAGCTATCACATAGGCGGACAAATGACTACTTTACAGTTAGTAAAACATGCTATTATTGTGAATTTTTAAACATTTTTAGTCGCGGGCGACTCTACATCTCACTATGTCGGTCGATCCCCGTTTTGTTTTGTTTTTGTTTTTGGTAATCAAATTGTAACTATTCGGCCAATTCTAACGAAATTTGATACCCTTATGTTGTTTTACATTCTCTTTCGAATGATATAACTTCCAAGGTCCCCTCTAAGGTTAGTCTTTGAATTATTGAAAGTTTTGAAGGTCGTAAAGTCATAAATGTGAATAAGTGACAGCACGTGAATTTTTGGTCAGCAAACCTTGTTTCTTTCTTTTCTTACAATTACATACAGTGACTGGATCTAAGTATTTGCACAACTCTATTTGTGATGTATTTTGAAAAGTTCGAGATCTGGTTTGAGGTGAAGAGTACACGTAGTTTAGAGAACATATATTTAAAAGAATATTTAAGCAGAACATACAAAAATACATTGGCAACCAGAAAATCAATTAAACAAAAAAATGTATGGGACAAAAGTACTTGGCCAAAATTAATATCATGTTGAATCATTGTTAGTTTATCGCACAATTTGACTATCTTAATTTAAACAAGTCTTATAAAGCTACCAGAAACTTCCAGACGCACACGTAATGTAAACAAACTACGATCGGCACAATTATTACCTCCAGAGTTTGTTGAAGGTGGATGCTCAGTGAATACAATGCTGAAAGTCAAAGAAATACCCAAATCTATTCGAAAGCAAATAGTTGGACTTCGTAATGAAGGATTAACCTATAGGCAAATTGCTGAACGTGTTAAGGTTCCATACTCAACTGTTGGGGCAATAGTTCGGAAGCATCGAGAGACTGGGGCAATCTCCATCCTGCCAAGAGTTGGAGCTCGTCGCAAGATCACGGGCCGCTCTCGACGCTATATGCTACGTAAGGTGACGAATGTGCCCATGACTACCCGTACAGTCCTACAGAATCAACTGGAGTTACAAGGAGTTCACGTCAGTCAGTCGAAAAAGGTTTCTAGAGAATTTCATCGAAGTGTTCTACATGCCTTCACTCCACGCAGAACTCCCCTTCTTACAGCAAAACATGTGAAGAATCGTTTAACGCTTGTCAAAGACCATCTTGACAAAGGAATTGAGTTTTGGGAACGAGTTGTATGGTCCGATGAAAGCAAAATTGAATTTTTCGGGTGAAATGAAGCTCGTCATGTTTGGAGGAAAGCAGGGACTGCCTATGATCCCAAGAACACCATCCCTACCGTCAAGCATGGAGGAGGCAACATCATGGCGTGGGGCTGTTTTACTGTCAATGGTGTAGGAGAACTCCACATCATTGATGAAAAAAATGGATAGTTCCATGTACAAGCAGATACTGGACCAGAAGCTGCTTCCGAGCGCAAATAAATTCTACGGCCGGCGCAAGTGGAGGATCATCTGCTTGCAATAATGGAACAAGATACCACAAACGGAGTGTCAAAAGTTAGTTTCCAGTTACAATAATTGTCTCTGCTGTTATTGCAAATAGAGGTCACGCCACTAAATACTAAAGACTTGTTTTTTGTTTTGACAAAGTACTTTTGTCCCATACATTTTTTTGTTTAGTTGATTTTCTGGTTGTCAATGTATTTTTGTATGTTCTGGTTCTGCTTAAATATTCTTTTAAATATATGTTCTCTGAACTACGTGTACTCTTTACCCCAAACCAGATCTCGAACTTTTCAAAATACATCACAAATAGCGTTGTGCAAATACTTAGGTCCAGTCACTGTAATTAATACATATTTAGCTACATAGGTACCCTTGAGATATGCAGGTTCCGTTTTGCCCTAAAGACAAGCGTACAATCATCTGAAGGGGTAGAGAGATGATAGGAGAAACATAAAAGAAAAGGGGGAAGCTTCGTGCACATGCCATTCAGGGCGATGTCGCTGGCATCTTTTTTTTACTATGCGATATTTACACTAGTAAAATAGTCATCAAGTTGGTTTTGAAGATATTCACTGTCTGGCTAAACCTAAATATGGGTGCATAAATCCCTGTATATATGTAAAAACAAAAGTACGCCGTGAGTGAGGCTATGCCTCGTTGGTATGATTTTAAAAACTGGAGCTATCTTGGCCCCTAGCAGAGTTGAAGCGCTTATTTGAAACCTTTTTGCCGTGTGTTGGCCCTTTTGTCTATCTCGAACAGTAGTTAGTACTCGTATATAATGAATATTTGCAAATATATTTATAATTTTATATAGTTCGACCAACTGTTCGTGTTATCGTCTACTTACAAAAAATAATATTTTCAAAGAGTATATTATCTCTTCGTACAGTTTATTTCTAATCGTAGGAATTAGTTTAGTAGCTTTACGTTGCACTCTTTCTAACTGCACTATATCTTTTTTAAGGTTTAAAGACCAGAATTGCACCGAATATTCGAGGTGTGGACGCACGAGCTATTTTTATATTGCCCTTTCGGGCAATATAAGAAAGAGAAGTAGAGAAAGTAAAAAGAGCGGGTTCCAAGCAACTCAAAATGCAAAATAGAAGGACTAGTAATCCCCCCAAAAGGCCGAAATGAAGAGAAGAAAGCAAGGAGTCAGAAAATTAGTTTTTGTGAGTTTACTCCCAGATAGTGGAGTATGAATGCATGCTTGTATGTGTGTGTGGATATGCGAGCTAGTTGTTCACAAATGAACCTAAACATTACCTTTGTTGGTAGGTTAGTATGTTCAACTAGCAACCTGTCACAGTCTTAGTTGGAGGGACTAGGAAAGAGAAGGGGTTTCTATTGAAGGGGGCGGAGTTTGTATAAGTGAAGATGCGAAACATGCATAACCCGATTTAATAGAAGGGAAAACTACTCTAAGCGCGAGTGAGACACAACTCTCCTGAATATGCAACGAAATCACCCATACCAGACGAGCTATTCTGCATCTTTTAATCCTATTTCTCTCCCACATTTTGCCATCTCATTTCACCAAAAATGTTTCATTCAGAGATACACGGACGTATTTGTATACCCTTAAATATGTATATCCCCATATATAACTCCTTATATGAGCATTGACCTGTGGATGCAGAGAATATATATATATATATATATATATATATATATATATATATATATATATATATATATATATATATATATATATATATATATATATATATATATATATATATATATATATATGGAGTGCATTAAGAGCGGGCAAACTCAAAAACAGCATCTCTTGCGTGGCTTATGAATAGACCCTCATTTAAATATGAATCCTAACTTCTGTCTCAATATTATTTATTGTTCATAAACTTCTAAAACAGAGATGGAAATTGAAAGAAAGATGAGCCAATCGCGAGCCAGCTTTTCTTACCTATAATTTCATTTAGGAAAGCGTCTGGCGTCAGAAACGCGTTTATGACGTGTTTATTGATTCAGTTGGTCCCTAGGGATAGCCGCTTCGTCGATTTGAGTTTTGAATATATAATGATGTGAAGTCTTGGAATGGGATGGTTGAGAGAGAAAGAGCGTGGTGGAAAGGCGGAGGGGAGGGGGGCATATTTACTAGCCTTGCGGTTGAATTAATTCATATTTTACCCGATGGGGAAGGCTTACTTTGAACTGTATCAGCTAAAACTGAGGTTCGTGTTATGTGAATTGGATTGAGAACTTAGAGACTTTTAATATACGGATCATATGTGAGTTTATGTGTGAGAGAAAGAACTTATCAAAATATGTATAGTTTTATTCTTTCTATAATTATGGTTATTATTAGAATGTTAATATCAGCTTCAATATTATTATTTTGTTTCGTTTGTACTTCCAGCTTTTTGTATTAAAATTCTGTTTTTTAAAAGGAAATAAACATAAGGGACTAATTTTTCATTTTATGTTTAATCTAAGCTTTTTTCTTGCATTTAGGACATCCTCAGATAATTTGATTTTATAAAGAAATGAGGTAAGATGAGGGGATTCGCCTTCCTGAGTAGGACTTCATAAAATCAAATCCCCTGAAGATGTCTTAAATGTAGGACGAAACCTTAGAATAAATATAAGGTACAAAATTAAAACTTTCTGTTTATTTCCTATTAAAAGCCTCCAAGTTTGAAACAAAACCTGAAAGTTCAGCAAGAAAGAAAAATTATTATAATTAGTTTTATTATACTAATATTATTTTTAGAATTATGATAATATGAAGATTGCCATTATTTGATAATTATATTCATTCGTATTAAAGTTATAATGATTATTATTATCATCATTTTGATCATACTAATAGTAGTATTTTTTCCTTTTAAATCAGGTCAGTTAGGGATTCGTTCGTATCTTTGAATTCCTGAACCAACTTAAGAACATAACATAACATGAGAAAAGAAGGAGACTGCAAAAGACCATTCATGGCCTACACTTGGCAGGTCCCGGTGGCTAAATGAAGTCTATTGTCCTTATGTTCATTTGTACTTATGGCTGTCCTATCCCGTCAATCCCCACTGACTGTTTTGCAGGTGGAGTCTCATTGCCGCAGATGTTCCTGATGAACTCGAGGAACTGTTCATTCTGGTGAAGAACAAGGTGGTGACTGACTGTTCATTCTGGTTGAGTAGAACATATTAAATGCTCATTCTGGTAAAATAGAACATGTGGTTATTAATTCTGGTAGAGTAGAACATGCTGACTGTAGATTATGATTGAGTATAACAAATTAAATGCTCACACTAGTAGAGGATAACATGTTGACTGTTCATTCTGGTTGAGTATAAAAGTTAAATGTTCATTCAGGTTGAATAGAATAATGCTTACTGCTCACTCTGGTTGAGTAGAAAAACTTAAATACTTATTATGGTAGAGGCCAACATGCTGACTGTTCATCACTAACTATAATTTAAGAAGGGGATTTTTTGGAGTATTTGAATAATAATTTTTTTATAATATCAAAAAAGAAAATGGTGAAGTTCAGAAATAAATATAAGTATCGAAATTTTGTGAATTTTTTAAAATCTAAAGAATTACAAATGGTGAAGTTCAGAAAATTTATTTTTATATATCTTCTTCTATAACTATATTTTAGCAACGTGATATTTTGAAAGGGGGCCAAATTTAGTTTAGAGTTTTGAATTTTAATTTTAGTATTGAAGCGCAAGCTCCCCCTGTAGGGGGAAGTGGCGAAGCCATTGCCTGGTTGACGTATAGTAAAACATGCTGAGTGTTCATTCTGGTTGAATAGAAGAGTTTTAAGGCTCATTCTACTAGAGTAGAACATTCTGACTGTTCATTCTGGTTGAGTATAAAAGTTAAATGCTCATTCTAGTGGAGTATAATATGCTAAATGTTCATTCTGGTAGAGTAGAACATGCTGACTGTTCATTCGGTAGAGCAGAACATACTGACTGTTCATTCTGGTAGAGTAGAACATGCTGATTGTTCATTCTGGTTGAGTAAAATAAATTCATGCTCATTCTGGTATAGAAGAACATACTGATTGTTCATTTGGGTAGAGTAGAACATGCTGACTCTTCATTCTGGTAAAATAGAACATACTGACTATTCATTAGACGAATTAAATGCTGACTGTTTATTTGGGTAAAGTAGAACAGGCTGACTGTTTGTTTGGGTAGAGTATAGCATGCTGATTGTTCATTTTGGCAGAGTATAACATGCTGACTGTTCATTCAGGTAGAGTAGAACATGCTGACTGTTCATTATGGTTGAGAAGAACAAACTAAATGCTCATTCTTGTTAAGTAGACCAAATTTAATGCTCATTCTGGTAGAATAAAACATGCTGTGTGTTCATTATGGTAGTGTATAACATGCTGACTGTTCATTCTGTCCGAGTAGAAAAGACTGGCTGTTCATTCTGTTATAGTAGAAAATCCTGCCTCTTTATTATGGTTGAGTATAACAAATTCAATGCTCATTCTGGTTGAGTAGAACACATTTAATGTTCATGCTTGGTGAGTAGAACATGCTGACTCTTCATTATGGTTGAGTAGAACATGCTGGCTGTTCATTATTATAGAGGAGAACATGCTGATCATTCATTCTGGTATAGTAGATCAAGGCTGACTGTTCATTTTGGTAGAGTAGAACATGCTACCCAATCATTCTGTGATTAAATGCTCATTCTGGTAGAGTAGCACTTTTGACTCTTCATTCTGGTGAACGCACAAAGAGGTGAGTATGAACCCTGCAAAAGTGTTTACACCCCAGACCGGGTGTCTACTCCGCAAATGGGTGCCATATGTAGCCTGAGACAGCATGTTGCTGCTGACATGTGGTCGATTGCAGGAAGATCTGAGGGCATATATGTCTATATCTTATCCACATTTTCAGTTCCTTCAACTTCACCTTTTTCTTCACAAATTTTCCCCATTCCCGCGTGATGTGCCTTTATTGGTCTTCGCTTTAGATTAGAAGATCATTCTGGTGATCACTCGCGTCCGTGCTCGAAGAAAGGGATTATCTGACCTGGATCACGGTATTCATCGCGTCTAGACTCTAATATCGGCAGCTAATGCCCTCGTTAGTGGCAGAGAGCTAATAGCAAAAGCTCATTTTCCATATGGCAATAACGTGGGATTTACACGAAATGAAAGAGAATGGTTTATATCTTCGTTTTGGCTACGATTCTTTGTTAGCATTTGGTCGTATAACTGGGAAACTATCTTACGCTCTTATCTATCTTGAGCTATTATCAATCTCTATTAATTTATTATTTATCTATCTCTTCATTATCTATTTTGAATTAATATGTAACTATATTAAGTTATTTTCTAACTATTTAAAATATCTAACTATCTTGTTATTTTTTAACAATCTTAAGTTATCTATCTATATAAAGTTAGTATCCATCGTTCTTCACTATGGAAGAAGAATCCGATGGCGGAGAAAATAAGAGAATTTATTTTTCTTCATTCTTGGGGCATCTGGAGCGGGGTCACTTGTATTTCATGGGACTAGTAAGCATACCCAGAGATCACTGGGGATACGTGTGACCTGCTAGCTGTCACTACGATCTCCCTAAGCTTCCAAAGATTTTGAGAAATTCATGGGCATACAAGAGAATTCATGAGCATAAAGGTTGTGTATTTATGGACTTTCTCGGACATACATGGGCATTCTCGAGCATTGATAGACATACATGGAGAGGTTGTATTCGTCTCGCCTCAGCATCACTTATAGCGATCGCGTGGCTTTAATAGACGCAAACACACGCAAACTTGTTTACACCCAACATACAGGTTGACTAACTCATACAAACACACATAAATACACACACAAGCGGTCATACAGGGGCACACACGCAGGCACTTTGCCGCATCTGTTGGGATCGACGATCGCTCGTGTGGGAGAATATCTTGTTGAAGTCAACCTTGCATTTTCATCCCTTGATTTTTGAGACAAAGTCTTTTAAACTCCTTGAGAACCCTTGAAAATCATTTGAATTGTTTGAGAAATGACGTTAGTCCTTGGATAGTATCTTGATAGTTTGCGGGAATGAATCTGGTCTAAATGAATTGTTTGCCTTTACAAAAGAACACGAATGTATGACCTCACTAAGAAACCCAAGAGGAGTTTTGTTCTTTTTTTTCCTACGGGTGATCCACAGTATTTTTCTTATTAAAATGGTATAAAGTTTGGTAATAGAGGATGATGGCGAAAGTGGTAAAGATAGGAGAAGTGAAAAAGGGTTGAGGGTATATATGCGAAGTGGGAGGAGATAATTTGATGCGTATTCAACCCGATTCTCCGGGATCTGGCCGCTTACACCACGGGGTCCTCAATGATACTGGGTAGGGTGAGCACATCCTGACGATAGGTCCAGAGAGAGACGGAGAGAATAATAAAGAGAGAAGAAGATGCAGAGAAGAGAGAGACAAGATGAGAGGGAGGTAAGAGGAGAGAGAGAGAAGAAGATTTGATTTTTTTAAATTTAGGAGCGACTGCCCACCAGGGGCCCAAGTTGATAAGAATATAAG